>JABCMI010000156.1:0-198638 GCA_026261945.1 Hirschfeldia incana | reverse complement strand
GGTTCTTAAAGGAATACCTTTGGGGGATGTATTCTTGTTCCCATTGTTCAAGCACCTCTGCGTACTTCCTTCTCCGGTACAGATACACAATTACTCCAAGCATCAGAAGAATAGCAATTGTCGGTATAGTAGCAACTAGAGTTATGGTCATTTTGGGGTCTTTAGACTCTGAAGCTGCTGCTGCTGGTGGTGGTGGTGGCGGAGATGGTGCTGAGGGTGGTGGCGGTGGACTTGGGGGATCCATAACCTTTGAGAGGTCAATGCTTTCTGATTTTCCACCTTTCTTGAAACTCCATGCGAGAATGTATTGGTCACTTCTGGTTGATCCTGTGGAACCAGAGAAACCTACAAACATGGTCTTATTGAAAATCTTTGAATCATTGATGAATTTTGATAAGAGAGGCACACTTGGTTTGATGGAACTTGAGAAAAGAGGTGAAACAGTTGGAGTTGGTACCGGAGCTAACGTTACATTTAGTAATTTCTCTACTCCATCATAATCTATCCAGACAAGAATACGATCTCCACTCGCAAGCAGCAGGGGTTTAATCTTTCCCTCGGAATAGTAACCAGCATCGGCATGGTGGACCGAAACTATACTATTAATATCAATGCCTACATGGTTTCCGCTTTCGTCAAGAGGTTCATCGCTTTTGTTTGTGTCAAACTCTACAGCTAGGATCTGCTTTTCAGTTATATTTTTATTTCCTGGATTAAAAAGCCCTAAACCTGAAGTTGCAGTGCCCTTAGCCATGAGGTCTATCTTAGAAGCTACCACAAAAGCCATACCTTGACCGTAGGAAGGAGGCTTTTGCAGTGGAAATATTGCAAAGACAAACTCTGTTGAAAAGGAAAATGAAGTGGGAGGCGAAGCTGTGAAATTCATGGGAACTTTGAGCATAGCATGACCAGTGCTGGTCTCGGTATCATTTGTAAGATGTAACCGACCATCGTTGATATTTGCCATTCCATCAAGATAAAGGTTTGCTCCCCTGAAGTCATACAGCACAAATGGATCCTTGTCTTGAGCCAACACCAGAAGCATCACATGGACACCAATTATCATCAACATACCATATGATCCCACAACTCCAGCCATCTGGAACAGAGATGATCTTCTCTCACACCTTACTTTGTGAATGTCAGATTCTTCTGCACTTTCTTTCCCAAGAGATTTTTGTGTTTTAAAAATTCAAAAAACTCTGAGTTGACCTTTTAAAGGAAGACACTGTCAAAGGAAAGCTAAGAAGTGTTCTTTTCCTTTTTGAATTAGTAATACACCACACTGCCTATGTCATCATTTAGACGGTTTCTTACAGTTGTGTGGGTTAACTACTTTGGTAGTCTAATCCTCATGACAAGTTATAGGTACAGTGCTATGTACTTTTATTATTCAGCATATTTGCTTGTTGACTTCTAGATGATGTATATACGAGACAAAAGGTTTCAGCTGTGATCTGATTGTTATTTTACCTGAATGAGTTCTTACCATGTATGTGGCAAGATGAAATGACTGAATATGAAAAGTTGTGTTTCATATATAAGATAAGCTTGGTTAAATTAGGTTTCAACTAGTCATTATTGGTCATATGTGTTCAGTTTGGATAGTCTATGTGAAACATGGTTATCGCTACATACGTGCACATATCTCTTATTCTCAGCATTAGGTTAATGGGTTGAATAAGTTTATACAAAACATATTCTAAAACAATTTATGCTAGTTGTATGTAGTTTAAGTCCTTTGACTGGCTCAAGGTCAATGATGCTAGCACTGTTTTAAAATATGTTTGTGTATGAGTAATTTAGAATCAGCTTGCTTCTCTTTATTCTTTTTTGAGTTGAAGAAGTCTCCACATATGACAATGAGCTCTTCTGACCTACTTTGCTCGGAAATTTCACATCTGATAATATTTTGACTTGCCACAAGAAAAAGCATACTTGCAACGGAAGCAAGCAGAAGAAATTTGACAAGAAGATTACAAGAGCGTAGGTAGCGTGGCACTCTTCATAATGGTTTGCGTAGTCATCCAATTCTTCTGGTGAATAGACTGCACTGTTAACTTCTGTTCCTAGCAACTCAAGTGAATACAACCCAACTCAAGCTAATATATGTTACCAAGGTGACCTCATACGAGGAAAAGTATAACTCAAACAACAAAGGAGAAGAAGTAGACCAATTGTAACTTATTGTAAGAGCAAACACCCTAGCTCTTGCACCACTGCAGTATGAATTCAAGTTTAAACATGCAGAATAATAAAAGTACGTAGCACTGTAAAGGTCATATCATTGACCTACTAGTAATTCATGCAGTTTTATTGTGTATCTAACTTATTTCCCAAATATTCACAAAACGTATGAATTGATTGTCTTTGTTTGATGAAAAAGTTAAATCACATAATTGGAACTATTTTTAAAACAATAAAGAATAATTTTGAGTAACATTAAGAAGATTTTCAACAAGTGTTCACACTTCTTGTGTTTGTACATGAAAACTAAGAGCTTTTGGTGGACTAGAAAAGATACTTAGCAAACTCTTGGTTCCACACCTCCTCTTCATCTTTACCATCCACTTCTATAGGTAAAGAATTATCGCCAAGCCTAGCTGGAGGATCACTAGATTGAGAAAGACCGTAGATTGGTGGCTCTTGTTGATCATCTTTCTCTGTTATTTGTTGATCATCTAATCCCGTTCTTTCCAATCTTTCCAAGAAAGAGAGAGCTCCAGTCCAATCTTCTTCTACATCTTGTGCCACCTCCATTGCTTCAACTTCTTCGTCCTTAGAATTGCTTATCTTGCGAATCTTGCATAGGACCAGTTCTTGAAACATATTTTCGTCTGGTAGCGAATACTCGTGCATAATCCAGCTACTATTGCTCCCGGGAACCACAATAGAAGTACCGTCTCCTCTCTTCTGCTTCTTCTTATTTTTGTTGCTTTGAGTGAACTTTAGGGTTTGCTTTTTTCCTATGATCTCCTTTGTTTCTTCGTCCTCAATATATTTTTTAGCGTTAGGCTTCCAGCTCCCACCATCGTTGTCCCCGATGATCCTTTTCTTCGAGTTCTTACCACGACCAGTGTTCTTCACTGACACTTGAGTTCTTGTCACGAAATAAAACCACTCGTTCTTCTTGAACAAAGGATTATTGGTATGGTCCAGCAACCATGGCTCCTTATCGTAAACGTTCTTCATCGCGATGAAGTCTTCACAATCTTTTTCTTTTGACTCGGGTTGTAGATACGCTTTTAACTTGGGTAGTAGATATTCTTTGATGAGTTCTTGGTCTTCAGGGTCAAAGTAAACTCCTCCATCTTCATCGTTATTGAACATGATATCGTCAGTATCACAGTATAATCCTCCATCTTCATAATTATTTGACATCATCTTCAGGGTTGAGTTCTTAGGTTTGATTATACAAAAGTGAGGTTAGAACCTATGTATATTTATACTGCTAAAGGCTCTTTTAATTTTTTAAACAAAATTCATCTGATAATCCTATCATCTTTGCATTTTCCTTTTACACAAACACGGTTTATTAAGAGAGGAAGATAATGTTATGATATATCATATCGATAGATTTGTTTTGTGAAGATAATGATATGATAAATCATATTTTCTTAATATATCGTATATAAATTTTTTTATGAAGATAATGGTATAACAAATCATATTTTGTTAAGCTACTTACATGAGCACATGCATTCTCTACGGGAATATCCTGGAGCAGAGACTATTTTCCTTCTCTTTGGGGCCATAGGATTGATATTGTTGTTTTGTAGTTCTAGTAGTTCCAGAGACCAATGGTTTCAGCTTGGAAGAGATTGAATCCAAAATCGTAAGTGAAATGTTGAAAAAAACGCTTCCACAGTTTGTGAAAAACAACACAGTATACAACCGTGTGTATCAAAAGTAAACAACATTGCAGGTAAAAGAAAAAAAAGTTTCAAATACAATCATTCACTGAAAAACATTGTTAGCAAAAGAAAAAAAAAACTTTCATATACAATCCATTCTCTTAAAAGACAACATCGTAGCAAAACAAATAAGCATACTAGTAAGTTTTGCATTTTCCTATTATCGTTGCAGTTTCCTATTACAAAAACGGTTTGTTAATTAAAATGTAATAAATGTGATAGTAACTTGCGCAAGAAATCTTTATTTAAAATAAAATAACTTACATTTAAAAAAATGCAGAAGTTATTAATCAATTTGCACAAGTAATACAAAACAAGATAGTATGAATTACTTGCGCAAGTAACAAAAAAATCCCCATGTAATTTAATTACCTGTCGTGTTTTTCATTTTTAAATCGGAGATATGTACTATAACTTAATATGTTAATCTAGTGTTTTTAAACCGGACCAAACCGGCAGACGAACCAGGTTCGACCGCAAATCGGACATAAATCCGGGTTGGATTCATGCCAAACCAAACTAAAACTGAACCGGTTAAAAATCTACATTGAACCGTTAAAAATTCGAGAACCGGTGATCCAACAAACCGATCAAACAATATTTCTTAAATAAACCAAAATTTTATCAATAAAACAATAAAATTTTCCCTTTTAAAAATAAAATACAGTTTCTGATTAAAGAAGGAGAAGGGAAACTTGATTTTTTTGAATTGGAAGATAAACTTCTTGAAGAATATCCTAAAGATGGTGAAGAACTCGATCATAGTATAATTTTTAATTTTATTCAAAATAGAAACTTTAAAGTTTAAACTAATGTGTTTATATTCTGTTTTAGGTAATAAAGATTTAGAGTGATAAATACTTGGAAAATAAAGTTTAAATGTGTTTTTTTCCTTTTAATTTTGATTTAAACTATTAAATTATTTTATTATTTTTATTAAATTTTCAGTTTGTTACTTTTTAAAAATTTTCTAAGAATTATGGTAATTGAAATATTTTATTTGATATGATATATCTTTATAAGAATATACAAATTAAAAATGGTATTAAATTTATTTTAATCCAATAAAATATGGTTCGAACCCTATATGAACCGGTCAAACCCCAACAACCCATGATCCAACATATTTTCGGTTCACTAGGCTGGCTCACAAATAAATAGAATTAAAATAGAAAAATTCTAACATTAAATATTAGAGAAATTAATAGTATTTAATGAGGTTCCACTTTCTTTGTTATAATTCATCAATAAGAAAATGATCTTAAATTTGACATGCCATGTATCTTTACACGGTTTTAGGTTTTTTCACAAAAGACACACATGTTTTTGAGTGTTGTACAATTACTATTGATTTTTTAAAATAGAAAAATCGAGATGTTTTCTGTATTGTAAGATCGCATTATGACCACCACTGCTATATTATAAGACCAATACGTTAGAGAGTCAATTGTAGAATATGTACAATATACTAATACTTTTAAATCAAAAAGGAAACGATATGAGATCATTCTAGAGTTCCGATAATATAATATTAATTTGTAAAGAATATATTGGTATGAATTTAATTAATTACCCGGTTATTTATTTTTGAAGACCAAGAAAAGGTTCAAGAGTATTATATCTGATTGGTCCAATATTCCCTACTCCGATGATCTAACATTAATTTGTAAAGAATACATTCTTCTCCGGCTCTGCAAGATTAGTATCACCATATTTAGTGACGTTGATTATAACAAAAAAATTTGAAGATGTATAGTATCCTGAAATAAAAACCAAATTATATAGATGATAGGACAAATCCGATCAGAGGCATCATGAATGGATGGAGGAGGCTTTATGGTTCGTAACAAATATTTATGAAGAGACAATATGGAGAGCAAGAGAACAAAATAATTGGTGAAGAAAAGTCTCGAATAAATTACAGTAATGATGTGTGTTTATGAGTTACTTATTGATTATAATTTATTGGATCATAAACCTACGCAAGATAAAAAAAAACAGAATTTAAATTAGAACGATCAAAAACATAAGAAAGCTTAAACAATAGCTGCGTGAGACTAAAGAAGTGGCTTGGTATTTATATAAAAATTAGTTTACGTTTCTAAATGACAGCTTTCACGATAAGCTTTAAAAAAATGATATAGCTTTCACAATAAGCTATGTAACATAATATTATCTAGTTAATATTAGTAGATTAGTAACATAATATTCTCTAGATTAATATTACAATAGATTAAAGAAAGTAAAAACTTGCGCAAGTAATGTATTTTTAAAATAAGGTAAGTCATTTAAAACGAATTATTAAATTTGATAGATTTAAAAATTAATTCAAATAGATTAAAGAAAGTAAAAACTTTTGCAAGTTATGTATAATTAAAATAAGGTAAATCATTAATTAAAATAAGGTAAGTCATTAAAAGAAATTAACAAATTTGATAAATTTAATAATCGAATAAAAGAGATACATTTACATGCGTAAGATATGTATATTCTCAATAAGGAAACTTTATATCGTCTCCTCTTGCAAAAATAAATGCTGTTACTATTAATTTTTTTTAGAAATTACATATTAATTATATTAAGAAATTAATTCTCTATTATTTATTTTAGCGAGGGTTTTATATTGTAATAAGGTAAGATTTTAGCAACGGTTGTATTTAAATAATTTTAAATTGAATGTGGATTTTTGGTGGATAAATATTTAATAAAAAATATAATTTATTAATCCTTCAATTCTTAAATAGCCTTTATGTAGTATTTTTTAAATTTTTACATATTTTAGAAAAAAATATATTTTCTGTTTGTGACCTGCGATAATGTATTTAAATATTTTTAAAATGTATGTGGAATTTTGGTGGCTAATTTATAAATAAAACTATATTATTTAGTAATCCTTAAATTCTGAAATAGCCTTTATGTAGTATTTAGTTAAATGTTTAACATATTTTAGTATAAAATATATTTTCGGTTTTCAACCTGCGATAATATATTTTCATAAAATCAAATCGTATGTGATTTTTTCTGTAGCTAATTGTTTTCTCATCCTATATATAATTATTTTTAGAAAACACACACACACACACACACATATATATATATATATATATATATATATATATATATATATATATATATATATATATATATATATATATATATATATATATATATATATATATATATGTTCTAATGTTCAAAATACTTATGGTCATCAATTGTATAAATTCGTTGAGAGTGTTTGGAAGCATAGATTAAGTGGTTCTAGGTTAACTCTTTCCTGCCGATTTAAAAATAAATCAAAGAAATTAGCAAAAATAAACCAATAGAATTAAGAGAATTAATCCGAGAATGTTTCTATGAGTATCACGTAAACAGAAATCACTAAAGTGACTTCTCTTTTAATGTATAGGAGAATTCATTTCAGGTAAGTAATTTACTGGATTTGGATATTTTGGATAAAACATTAAAATAAACATATAATTAAATTTTTAAAAGTAATTATTATAGATAATTATTCAAATTTTCGGATTGGTTAGTAACATATCGGATTCAAACATATATTTTTATCATCCTACATAATCCATTATGTATTTTTATAGCTCAAATAGAATACTCAGGTTCGTTGGTTAGATTTTAGGTTTCGGTTTGGGATATTATGCCCACCCCTGTTGGTTAGGCCACTATACTACTAAGCCCAAATAGAATGTTTTACAGTGTTGCTGTCTATTACCCTCACCGTTAAATTGGTTCAAATTTTTGGGGAGAGGAAAGCAAGACTAAAATCTTTCGGTGGGGACGTTGTTGAAAACTTAGCATGGACTCGCACGGTCGCACCACAAGTCCCTAGGACGTCGGACTGTAACGTAGCCGTCTCATCTTTGTATGGCGGTATCTTTTTTTTCGGTTCACTGAAATTCATTAAAACTTAAAGCCCAATAGTGGGTGGTTATCCGGGCCTGGTCCAACTACAAAGCAGAAACAGAAAGAAGACAGAGAATTTGTATGGTAGTATCTTACATCCGTGTTTCTTTTCTTTTTGTGGTTTTGGTAGTTGGAGGATATTCAAGAGAGAGCAGCAAAGACTTAGCAAAGCTTCTTCAGGGACATATCTTAGTGAAATTTCATCTCTAATTTATTGTTCGTGAGATTTGGTGGGTGGCTAGTTGAATGTTTCAGTTTATAATCCATCACATGAGCGATGCTATTCGATACACAGGCATAGTGCACTATGGAAGTCACAACATATCTCAACAACATTCGACATTCGGTTTGTATCAAATTTATTCGTACAAACCCTTTAGCTAAATAACTTCCCTAATAGCGCCATTTAGCTGCCATATTGTGGTTTGTCATACAATAACGTGTTGGATAACATATTTCCAATGATTTTGTTGTTGCTGGCCTTTTTTTGTTTTGCAGCACCTGATTGATTTTGCCTCTAGATTCCGAAAAGAACAGTTGTCTAGCTATATTTCTTTTATAAAAGTTTCATAACCGAATAGTTTATACATTGTATTAATATTTCTCTGAGAACACCATTCAAATTTAAGTTTGTAACATTTACAAATGGGAGTCGTAGACAAAATATATATTTTCTAACAAAGATCATGTTATCTTGAGTAGAAAACTAGGAATCGTCATGACTCGGAGTGGGCAACACAGGTATATTATTGGTTTTAGACTGTTAATTATCTGGCATAAGAGTTCTATTTCCTACAGTAAATAATGTCAAATGCTTTTCTTTTTTTTTTTGTTGCAAGAAGATGGTATTCTGATATTAATTATCTTTGTCGAATGGACTTTCTGCGACAAGCTTAAGTGACCCTTTGAACATTTAAGATATGGGCATCTTCTCCTACTTTTTAATGCACTTTCTTACTTACTGACCTCACTTTAAATGTTGAGTGGGATAAAAAGGTTGCATGCTTATTTCAAAGTTGAAATTTCTACTTAATATGTACTAGTACTAGTGAACACACGATAGATATTTGATTATATCTCAGTTTATGTGAAGTTCTTTAAGATGAAATAAATCTCCCATGTAAAGAAAAACAATTTATCACCATTTTCTGTGGTTGGTGAGGATTTAAATGAGATTTTTATTTTTTTTTCGTTCATAAGTTTTTTTGGGTTGAGTTGCTTGTTACTTATATTTATTGTTCTTGTAATTAATTTCTATAGCGGAAAATAACTTTTTATCACAAGAGAGATGATGATTTTTCTTTGAAATTTTGTTGTTGTTGTTGTCCCCTCTTTAGATTTAGTAGTGGACTCTGCTACTATTTTTAATTATTATGAACAGTTTGTTACCTTTAAAACATATGCAATTACTAAAGTTAGCTCACCATTTTATTATATTTGTTGAGGATAAAATTCATTTATATCTTATGATTTATGAATGTAGAAGTAAATGGAAGAGACGTGGAAAACATATTCGTAAAATAATGGATCTCTTGCATCAACAATAAAAGAAGAGGCATGCATCAATCATCAGACGTATGATACCTCCAAATAAGCGGATGGCATTTTCATGCCCATAATCACTCATCACCAGTTACAAAAAAAAAAAAAAAAAAAAAAAAAATATCACTCATCACATTACCAATTTAATATGCGTAATGTGCGGAGGCTATGTGGTGACAAGAAGCGAGAAACGCACATCCGAAAACGAACTCTCAAGAATCTCATTACGCCTCCCTCCCATTGCGATAACGTGTTATGGGAATTTAGCAAACCCATACGATTTAGATCATCAATGTTCAAATGGGGGTAATAACCCATAAATACGATAGTCTAGCCCCATCGATCAATTGATCAGTTAACCAAAAATATTAACTTCAATCTTCTTTGCGCGATATTATCTAACACACCACAAAAAAAAAGAAAAAGTGGTTTCTCTTTTGTCCTTTAATTTTCTTTCTATAGTCTATATTTTACTTTCATTCATCTTTTGTTAGTTGCTTTGGTTTGCTTATGATGAATATCCACTAAATAATAAAGGACTTTCTTTAGACCATAAAAATAAAGACTTTCTTTTTTTTCTTTATGGTGTCCACAAGAATGGTGATTTCAAGTTATCAACTTGCTCATGAGGAACCGAATTAATCTTGTACCAGAATGTAAAAAAAAAAATTCATAGGAAAATGGGTAAAAATATCTGGGAACTAATGATTAATGACCATTGACAAAGGACTTTTTCAAGGGCCATAATGCTCAAATCTTTATAGTACTTAAAGTATCAATCCATTCTTATGTGATTTCAAATCAAAGAAAATGCAAGTCCATGCTAAATCTAAGTGCAGTCAGGTTTCAAAAATGATTATGAACTATAACTATTCTAGAAATGCAATAAATGATCAAGCTTTCTCAATATGAAGCAAGAGAACTCATGGGGCTAGACATTTGATCTTGGGTGATATAGATCGAATGTAGAAGTGGCAATCTATCAATCAAACACTATCCTTATGCCTAGACACAATCTTAAACAAACTCTATCTCTAGATGAATGTTCTTTTGCTAAAGCAACTCAAGCATATAATATCTTAGGCTGAATGTTACTAAAGCAAACATGGAGAACAAGTCTAATAGCAATCTTAACTCCTTTAACCAATTAATCTCTTAGGTAAAGCAAGGTAAAAGCAGTGAAGAGTTGGTTCAGGCATTTCATCATACACCTTGTGGGCAGGAAATGCCTAAGGATCTATTTTGATATGATCAAGATCAAAATAGCATTATGAACTCTCAACAAGCAATGAAACAAGTAAATCTAACACTAAACACACTAGATCTTCACTAATCACCCTTAATCACCCTAGCCCATGAATCCTAGATTAGTCTACTCACTAATAAACATGAAAACCCCCAAAACCAAGGATGATTCAAGGTTAAACATGATTAGAGAGCAAGATAATCACACAAACACAAATAATAAAGATGGAAATAGATTAAGGATCCAATCTTTCTTAAAAGAGGTCTATGTGTTCTTAAGAGAAAAGAAGATAAGTCCCAAAGTGGGATTACAAGAGTATTTATAATTAGGTTTAGGAAGGAAGAAACATCAAGACAAATGACTAAAATGACCCTTGGAACAGTGAATTTTCGACCAAATAAAGACTCAGAGCCAGCTTGCACTTCAGTGCACTTTGCTGCACTTGACTGCATTTGGCTGCGCTTTGCTGCACTTGGCTGCATTTTGCTGCACTTGACTGCACTTGGCTGCACTTGACTGCACTTGGCTGCTTTTGCCTCAAAACACCCAGTTACCTTCAAACTCATCAATAGTGCTCTCCAACACCTGATTCAAACTTATGTATGCAAAATGGAACCTAAAGATACTTACATCTCAATATATAAGATCAAAATGTGCAAGAATGCATGGCTAAAGACATATAAATATGCAGGATATCAATTCTCACACACTAGTCTTTTACTTGTCCTCAATTAAACTTTCCAAAAACACAAGGAGGAGAGATATAAATATGAGAGCATAACCAAAAGAAACTCTTCTTAGTTCTCATCTTAACAACCTTGCATAATCATATCAACTAGGAAGAGCAAAGACTTTATCGACTCTAACTTCTCTAGGCCTATCTCAACTCTTTTGACCTTTACACTCATCATCATGAATCTACAAACTCAAATCAGCCAACTATCACATTCATTAAGCATAATCAAAAGTGAATTATTGCAAATGGTCAATTGGTCCAAGTCATTTGGTTTGGTGTGAAAAAGGCTTTAATGCAAAGTGAAGCAAGGAGTTCAAGATACTCTTTAGAGGGGGTTTACTCTCAAAACAAGTAGCTTTGACATTGCACATAATATATCTAAGAAAGGGATCAACTCATGCATACAATGCTCAATCTCCATTATCCTACCATTTTCCCAAATATATACAAACTAAGCCCTTATTCCCAATGTCAAACCCAACTCACATCACTCACCCAAAGACTTCCCAAAGTACTCAAATAAGCTTTTTCACTTAGATCTCTTTCTTTTTTGAAGTCTACAAGGGAGTTTTACATTTCTAAACACTTCTTAGCTCTTACTAAACTTTGCTAGCCCCCTTTATTCTTTTTTTTTAAGATTCATATGGGGGCCAAAACATTTATAAACTTGAGCTAGAACCTTTCTTTATTTATCCCTTAAGACATAACTTCTCTATAGTTCTAAGAGTCTATTCTTTCCTTTCATAACCATTTCACATTCCCAAAATCAAACTTTACAACACTCACCACCCCATTCTAGAAGCTAGATAATAGAGTGCCTCTTCTAGCAAGAATGGAGACCAAGCATTGTCGTTCCCAATACTCTCAACATTAGGCACATGTAAAGCTTTCTAAAAAGGCCTCACTCAGCAATCAATGATGGCTTGAAAGAAAGATAGGGTTTAGGGAATGGATTACCACTTGAGTTTGTCAAAAAGTTTGGCAAAATAGGAGGGACAAATCAATGTGTATAGACATGACTCAGCACACAAAGGACCATATGCAAGAATAATTAAGTTCATTCAGTTCAAATAATATTATAGTTGACATCAAAGAGCAAGCATCAACAATAGATGAGTTTCAAGAAGAGTTTTCAAGGCTCAAAGTCTACAAGCTTTCTAAAGGATGCTCAAGCTACTTGTCATGATTACAAAGGTTATCAAATTGAGTACTTAGCATGAGCTATTTACAAGGCTTGCTCCCAATGCATGAATGCAACCAATATGCTTCTAGACTCAATCTTAAAGAATGCAAATGAATGCAACTACATGATTCTTTTTGTAATTTTTGAAGTTTTCAAATTTTTTTTTTGCTTTTTTCTATGCATAAATATATGTACAATGCACATGCATGATACTCAAAATCATCAAAGCAAACAAGATTAAATACTTGGTACCTCCCCCACACTTAAATCACACAGTCTCTGTGTGAGAAACAGAGAAGGAGATACCGACAATATGATAAAAGCAATTGTATGTACAAAGAAAGGTGAAGGAGTACCTCTAGTGATCATGGGAAGAGGCAATGTCTGGCTGCCTTCATTCATCCAAGGGTCTTTATTCAGAAAACACTACTGATATGTACAAGGATAGGCATGAGAATTCCTCCCAAGTGAGCTTGTTTTAAGTCTCTAGCTTGACTTTCCTTCCTTTAGCTAGTGAGAAGGAGTCCTTTCCACCTTCAAGAGTGATGGTTAGGACGTGGGAGAGAAGCTCTTGAAGCTTGATTGGATAATTTTGGAGCTTAGGAGTGATGATGACTCTTGCACTTGAGAATGGCTTAGACCTTCCCTTGCACTTGATCTTGTACTCAATAGCTCCATCCTTGAGCTTCATTGGGTGGAGAGTGAGGGTGTGAGGATTCTTATCAAGAGGTGGAGGATGAGTTTTTTTCACTATCTTTTTCTTGCCATGAGAAGTCTTTGTGGCTCCACTCACCTCCTCCTTTTGAGCACTTTCCAAGTGCTCATCACATTTCTCCTTAGGAGACTCTTCACCAAGAGTCTCTTTCCCAATACCACTCAGCTTTGCCTTTGTCTTCTCAATGGAGGAAGCTCCACAAGTTATTGTGCCACAATACTCAGCTTTCAATGGAGATTGGAGGGGATATGAGACAGCTTTGTTCACATGCATGAGGGTGACTTTTTTGTTAGGAAAGTCAATGCGAGCTCCAACTGTTGTGAGAAAAGGAGTGCCAAGGATCAAAAGAACTCTCTTCTCAGTTGCTATCTTCAAAACAGTGAGGTCAATAGGTATGGTGTATGCTCCAATCTTTAAAGGGTAATCTTTGATGATACCAATTGGGGTTGTAGAACAGGAGTCCCCAAATTAGAGTGAAGATGTGTCTTGTTCCATGCTTGTAATCCCAAGACTCTTCATCATTTCAAATGAGATCACATTCACACTAGCACCAGAATCAACAAGAGCATCATCAAAAGTAAGCTTTCCAAGAGAGCAAGGCAAAATGAACATCCCTTGGTGTCCTAGTTTAGGTAGGGACTTGGGTGGGATTGGTGGATCAAGCTTCATAATTGAGATGTTGAGAAGCTCTGCTACTTCTTCTCTGTGAGTGAGAATGTCTTGGATGAGAAGCATTTGGACATGAGCCTCACGCATACCCGAGATCACTGGAAGCTTGATTCCAACATCGCTTAGATCTTTTCTGAACTTGTAGATCACCCTCTTTTGAGCTTTGGTGAGGACTCTTTGTGGAAAAGGGAGTTTCTCATAGGGTGACATCTCAACCTCAGGGTCTTCTTGCTTCACCACTTTCAGCTTGTGGTTAGCTCTCCTCTCAACTGGTTTCTCAGCCCTGTGTTTCTCTCGCTGCACAACCTTTTCTTCAACCATCTTGTCAGCTTCCTGCACAATCTTGGTCTCAGCTGTTGCTACAACCATATGCTCAACCTGTTCAATCTCAGTTCCAAACACCAATCTTTCAATCTCATCTACCTCTCTCTTGTAGGTGGCGACCTCAGAAGTGTCACTAGAGAGGAGAACATTGCAATGTTCCCTTGGGTTTGCCTCTGCTTTTCCTGATAGAGTTCCCATAGGCTGCTTGGAGAATGAAGGCATAGAAGCAACATGAGCCTCTAAAGTCTTGAACTGAGATGCAAGTTGTAAAAACTTGTTGTTGAGGTCAGAGTAGTTGGCATCAATCTTGGTGTGGATATTCTTGAACTCATACACCATTGTCTTCTTATTTCTTGCCTGAAATTCTAAGAGTTTCTTGAACATGGAGTCTACACTTGAATCTGAAGTCTGAGCATGAGAAGAATTTCCTTGAGCTTAAGTAGGCTGGTTGCTTTGATAACCACCTTGTTGGTTGTTGTAGAGGGGCTTGTGCTGGTAGTTGTTTTGGTATTGAAAGTTGGGTTCTTTCCAATACCAAGTTCTATTGTTGTTGATGAAGCACACCTCTTCATGTCCTTCCAAGCCGTCAATATTCTTGATCTCAGCAACCTGCTTTTGTTGCTGTTCCCCAACTGATTTCATCTGATCCAGCTTAGCTTTGTTGGCTAGAAGTAGGTCCAGCTTCTCTTCCACAGACTTGAGCTCTTTCTTGGTCTGCTGATCATCACTTCTGTTGACTCTATCATGATCCTCACTGTATACCGAGTCACTCTTGGCCATGTTCTCTATCAGCTCCTCTGCATCTACCTCTGTCCTGCCCAAGAAGAAACCATTGCTGGCTGTATCAAGTCTGTTTCTGCACTGTGGTATAGCTCCTCTGTAGAAGGTAGTCAATAAGCTCTCTTTGGAGAAGCCATGGTGTGGGCATTGAGCTTGGTAGCCTTTGAACCTCTCTCATGCTTCACTGAAACTCTCTAAGTTCCTCTGCTGAAACCCATAAATCTCATTCCTGATCTTAGCTGTCCTGGAGGTAGAGAAGAACTTGTCTAGAAAGGCTTTCTTGCACTCATCCCAAGTAGTGATAGAGTCACTTGGGAGAGACTTCTCCCACTGTCTTGCCTTGTCTCCAGAGAAAAAGGGAAGAGCCTGAGTTTCAAAGCATCTTCTGATACTCCATTGGTCTTGGACAAGCCACAATAGCTATCAAACTTGTCCAAGTGATCAAAAGGATCTTCAATAGCAAGACCATGATACTTATTGCTCTCAATGGTGTTGAGAAGTCCTGACTTGATCTCAAAGTTGTTGTTCTCCATAACAGGTGCTCTAATTCCCAACCTATGACCATTGATGTGAGGTTGATCATAGGCTTCAATGGCTCTACACTACAAGAGAACATGGCTTTAGCGACCAATATTTACGACTAGGATATATGAGTCGTAAATTTACATCCAGTTTACAACTACTTTACGACCAAAATTTCTTTGGTCGTAAATTAGATGTAATATTGCTACTAAAATAATTGGTAGTAAACTAGTCGTACTATTACATCTCCTTTACGACTACACAAAAGCTTGGTCGTAAAAGAGATGTAATTTTGCTACTAATTCAATTAGTAGTACACTAGTTGTAAAATTACATCTCTTTTACGACTACAGTCGTTAGTCGTAAAAGAGATGTAAATTTACGACTAGTTTACATCAATATTTTGAATCTCCATTACGACTATATGAGTAAAATAGTTGTTCTTTAGTAGTTAATTTGAAATTCAACGTACATTCGTTGGAACATTGCTACCTACCAAACTTGAAATTTCTCTATAAACACAACATTCTCTTCAAATCTTAAGAAACATAAAAAAAAACGAAAGAAAAAAAAAAACGAAAAGAGTTGAAAAAATGTCTATTTATGAGATTCGGAGTTGGATGTATGCTCATAAAGATTCAAGAGGAAGAGTAACAGACGAATTTCTCAACGGAGCAGAGATATTCATGAACCAAGCCGGACAAACGCCTCTTACACATGAAACGGGTAAAATGTTTTGTCCCTGTTGTAAGTGCAACAATACAAAATTTGCAAATAGTGAAACTGTTTGGAAACATATAGTAAATAGAGGATTTACCCCGCATTACTATATCTGGTTTAACCACGGGGAGGGTGAGAATAGGAATGAAGGTAGTTGTAGTAATCAGGTTGAAAATGTTGGTAACCGAGTTGAGCCACATTTGCCTACTGAAAACGTCATTCAAGAAGATAATTTGGTAGATCATGATAGGATGCATGATATGGTTATCAATGGATTTCGTGAAACAACATCAGTAATTGATCAGGAGGTCGAAAACGTAGAGGGGCCTAACTTGGATGCAAAAAGATTTTATGAAATGTTAGCAGCAGCTAATCAGCCAATTTATCAAGGTTGTAGAGAAGGTCTTTCTAAATTATCATTGGCAGCTAGGATGATGAATATCAAAACTGATCATAACTTACCTGAAGTTTGTATGGATGCATGGGCTGAGTTGTTTAAAGAGTATTTGCCTGAAGATAACTTGAGTGCTGAATCTTATTATGAGATTCAGAAACTTGTTCATAGTCTTGGCTTACCTTCGGAGATGATTGATGTGTGTATAGACAACTGTATGATATACTGGGGAAACAATGCCGAATTGGTAGAGTGTAAATTTTGCAAGAAACCCCGATATAAACCGCAAGGACGTGGGTGGAATCGGGTGCCGTACCAGCGGATGTGGTACTTACCTATTAAGGATAGACTAAAGAGATTGTATCAATCTGAGAAGACGGCGGCATCGATGAGATGGCATGCAGAACATGTTCAGAAGGAAGGAGAGATCATTCATCCCTCTGATGCAAAGGCGTGGAAACACTTGAATTCGGTGTACCCTGATTTTGCTAGCAATCCCCGCAATGTTTATCTTGGGCTATGCACAGATGGCTTTAGTCCATTTGGGATGTCGGGAAGACAATACTCGCTTTGGCCAGTCTTCTTGACGCCATACAACCTTCCACCAGAGATGTGTATGGAAAAGGAATTGCTATTCATGAGTATATTGATACCTGGGCCAAAGCATCCAAAGAGGTCCCTCGATATTTTTCTACAACCGTTGATAGAAGAATTGAAGGAATTATGGTCAACAGGCGTGGAGACATATGATTGTTCAACAAAAACAAACTTTACAATGCGAGCAGTTTTATTGTGGACTATTAGTGACTTTCCAGCATACGGGATGTTGTCGGGTTGGACGACGCATGGAAGGTTGTCTTCTCCTTATTGTATGGGAAGCACAGACGCATTTCAGCTGAAGAATGGTAGGAAGACGTCCTGGTTTGATTGTCATTGAAGATTTCTTCCCATTAACCATCCGTACCGCAGGAACAAGACATTGTTTCGGGCGAAAAGAGTTGTTCGAGACACGGCTCCACCGTATTTATCTGGAGTAGAAATCGAGAAGGAAATTGATTACTATGGTGCAGTTGAGACAGTTGGGAAAGGGGGTAACAGGCTCGCTAGCTAGCTTGGCGTGGAGGGTGTTGTGGCTGGCGCTGAGGTCTAAGGTTGGCAGCTCCTTGACCATTACCAGCTTGAGCAGCTTCATGTTGAGGTAGGTTCTCTATATCAAACCACAATCTCTGCAAGTGAGCATGTTGCTCTTCTTCTCTTCTCTTTCTTACTAACTCTCTCTCAACTGCAGCTATGTCTTCAACTCTTGGAACAAGGCTTGATGAACTTCTGCTCCTCAAGTGCATACACCTGAAATGCAACCAAGCTTTGCAGGGAGAGAATCAATATCACAAACAACAATAATAAAAAAAATGACTTAGTCTCAAGCAAATGACTAAATCTCAATGTCAAAATCAAACTAGGATTGGCAACGGCGTCAATTTGACAAAGGACTTTTTCAAGGGTCCTAATGCTCAAATCCTTATAGTACTTAAGGTATTAATTCATTCCTAGGTGATTTCAAATCAAAGAAAATGCAAGTCCATGCTAAATCTAAGTGCAATCAGGTTTCAAAAGTGATTATGAACTATAATTATTTTATAAATGCAATAATTGATCAAGCTTTCTCAATATGAAGCAAGAGGACTCATGGGGGTAGGCATTTGATCTTGGGTGATATATATCCAATGTAGAGGTGGCAAGCTATCAACCAAACAATATCATTATGCCTAGACACAATCCTAAACAAACTCTATCTCTAGATGAATGTTCTTTTGCTAAAGCAACTCAAGCATCTAATATCAATCTTAACTCCTTAGGCTGAATGTTACTAAAGCAAACATGGAGAACAAGTCTAATAGCAATCTTAACTCCTTTAACAACTAATCTCTTAGGTAAAGCAAGGTAAAAGCATTGAAGAGTTGGTTCAGGCATTTCATCATACACCTTGTGGGCAGAAAATGCCTAAAGATCTATTTTGATATGATCAAGATCAAAATATCATTATGAACCCTCAACAAGCAAAGAAACAAGTAAATCTAACACTAAACACACTAGATCTTCACTAATCACCCTTAATCACCCTAGCCCATGAATCCTAGATTAGTCTACTCACTAATAAACATGAAAACCCCCAAAACCAAGGATGATTCAAGGTTAAACATGATTAGAGAGCAAGATAATCACACAAACACAAAGAATAAAGATGAAAATAGATTAAGGATCCAATCTTTCTTAAAGAGGTCTATGTGTTCTTAAGAGAAAAGAAGATAAGTCCCAAAGTGGGATTAGAAGAGTATTTATACTTAGGTTTAGGAAGGAAAAAAACATCAAGACAAATGACTAAAATGACCCTTGGAACAGTGAATTTTCGACCAAATAAAGACTCAGAGCCAGCTTGCACTTCGCTGCATTTGGCATGCACTTGGCTGCATTTTGCTGCACTTGACTACACTTGGCTGATTTTGCCTCAAAACACCCAGTTACCTTCAAACTCATCAATAGTACTCTCCAACACATGATTCAAACTTATGTATGCAAAATGAAACCTAAAGATACTTACATCCTAATATATAAGATCAAAATGTGCAAGAATGCATGGCTAAAAACATATAAATATGCAAGATATCAACCATCTCTATATTATTATTTAAAAAATCAATTTCATACGTCTCATGTTCACGTTAATTCTTACGGTGGTTAATCGCACATAAATCCTTAATGAAGTAAAAATATTATTTTGATTGCTATTAATAACAATTATTCATGTTTCCTTTTTCTAAAATTGCAATTAAACATTTATTATGATTTTCCTTTTTGACTAAAGCACATAAATAACAAAAGAAAATATTTATAAAATATAAACATAGAGTTTTATGTCAAGAAAAATTTAGCTTTATCATTCGTTATGTTTCCAAAAACAACAATAATAAAATATCTATAAACTTTAAAATATATACTTATATATATAATAAGTTCAAAAAAAGGAAAAATACAATGATTTAGACATTATTCTCTAAAATATAATAAGATTATTATTATAAATATATTTTATATCAATAACATTTCTATTATAAATATTTTTTGATTAAATAATTAGAATTTATATAACAAAAAAAAACTTCAACTTTTTTAAAAATATTGAAAACAACATACTGTTATTCGAATTATACAAAATTTTGCAAAATATATTTACCATCCTATGATAGAAGTAAACAAAAATATAGTTATCAAGATGTGATGTTCTTATTTATAATAAAAAAAAGTTTTTTTTTATTTTAGTCTAATTGCAATTAACCAAAAAACTGTGATTAATTTAAGAAAAAAAAGATACGTTCTAAAATACTAAAATATGATAACCAACCATTCTTAATATGAACAATCAAATCAACCAATTATAATGAGTGTGTGAATTTTCAAAATATTACAAGTAATTTTTATTAATGTCACTATGATTTAATATTTATTTTCTATAAGAATATATAACAATTATAAAAAAAACAAATAAATATATTTACATATATAATACGATAAAATGAACTAAATGAATATAAGAAAATAATAATTCAATGTTTCATTAAAACAATAGATTTAATTCAACATATCAAAAATAATATTTGAAATAATGCAAAAAATTATATGTGAAATCATATCTCTAATTAAGACGTGAAAAATGAAACATAACATATTTCTTTGAAATAGTAATGCATAATATTTTTTATACATATAAAATAGAAAATAACTTAAAATTTTTAAACAAATATTTATGATATTTTATACATATAAATTAGAAAATCATTTAAAAAATATTACTAAATATAGTATAAATATACATACATAATTAGAAGGCAAATTGGAATTCATATTCATAGCAACACCAAATATTAAGTTTATAACCATAAGAAATTTTCGGCTACGATATTCTTTGTATAATATGTATAATGACAAAAATTACCCTTCACCCCTGTTCATTCACTCACACTTCCATTGTTGTTCTCATACTTTTGAAATTAATATTTCCTCCGTTATATTGATCTTTGTTCTCTTTCTTTTATTCTTTGAATATTTACAAGTTTCGTGAAATTCAGTGAGTACTTTACACACCGTATAATTATCATATCTAACAAGTGATCACATGATATTTACTTCATATATTTGTTTGGGTTTACAGTTTTGTTACTTTTCAATATATGTGGATTAAGAAACATAAAATATGTAGAACTATTGGAGAATATAAATAGTACACATTGTTCTATTTGATAAACATGAATATAAATGGTTTCTTAATATCTCAAAAATTGATAATGCAATTTAGTAAATGGTGCTTCAGTATGAAATTTTCTCTGTTATTGCTTCTAACGAGTGTATATATTATATATGAAACATAGAAATCAAAATTTTATATCTAATGCAAACACAATTTCTTTGTATGAATGCTACATTTCAATGAATAATTACACAACTTTTTGCAACAATTCTTGTAAATACTATATTATTTTATTTCTTTTTAAGTATAGAGTAGTCCTCCTCCTCTTTCTCCCCTCCCCCCCCCCCCTCCCCCTACCCGCCATCCTCCTTCTCCTTTCCCTCCCCTACCTGTCCTTCTCCTCTTCTTCCTCCTTTGTCGCGGCGAGGCATCACTGTAAGTTTTCCTAACTTATCAACAATTTACATTGTAATGTTTCTATCATTCTATGTATACAGTTCTCTATACTGTTTAGTTAAATAGATATAGTATAAAGTTCTCCATGAGTTAGGTTTACTACAAAGGAAAGATGCACATGTGCTTTATATATCTCACATTTGCTTCAAGTGCACGCCATCTTCACATAAGTTTCCCCTGGCATCGCACCACATACATTTATGTTAACATTCTCATGTTGTCATACTAACTTTGACCCTCCCAATTGGTTAGGCATTGTGGACATATTAAAATGAAAAGTCTATGTGACTGTGTCGAGTATTTCATATTATGTTATAATTATGTATAGTGTAGTTACCTATACTACAAGAAAACATGCCGAATTCTGACGATGGTTCCGACAGACACAAAGGTTGTCAGACGTTTTTGATGATTTTCCGATTAATTTCCGACAAAAACGAAAAATAAGAAGTCGTCGAAATTCTGTCGGCCAATTCCGACAGAATTCTGACGAAAAAAGGTCTGTCGGTATATTCCGACGATATTACGACAAATTTCTGATAAAATAAGGTTCGTCGGTATTCCGTCAGAATATACTGACGGAATACCGACAACATTCCGATCAACAGATATAACCGTTGGAGTCATCGGAAATTCATCGGTATATTCTGACGGAATACCGACGAACCATGGGACCGTTGCCGACAAATATATATGACCATTTTATAGCCGTTCGAGATTTGAAAATACCGACGGAATTCCGACGAACTACTTTAAATCCGTCGGTATTCCGTTAGAAAGTCGTCGGATGGCCGTAAGCAATTTCCTATAAATTCAACCCCTCCTCATTTCAACTCACTCACTCCTCATTCTCTCTTCATCCTCTTTAATCACAACAATTCTGTGAAAATCATGTCTTCAGAAGTTTATTATCGTTCGTGGATGGATAAACCTCATTTGGATCCCAACACCAATTTGCTGACGGAAGAATACGTTCAAGGGATTGAAGAATTCATGAGTCTTGTTCAACAGCAACCAGATGCAAAAAATGGTATGTTAAGATGTCCATGCTCTACTTACAATAATAATAAGGTTATAAAAGAATTTGATGTTTGGACTCATTTGTATATGAAAGAGTTTTTACGTAATTATAAAGTTTGGTACCTTCATGGAAAAACTGGTTATGAATATGGTAGTACTAGCGAACCTCGGCCTGTTAGTGAACCTCAGCCTGTTTTTAGGTTAGAAGAATCTAGAACAGATATAGATTATGGTGTAGGTACTGAACAGATGGTACATGATCATTATAGAGGGGAAAAACCAAATCCTAAATCTAAGAGATTTTTGGACATTTAGGATGCAGGAAAACAGCATTTGTATCAAAATTGTAGAGATGATCATTCAGTCTTATCATCTGCAACTCGTTTAATGGGTATTACGACAGACTATAATTTGACTGAAGAATGTATGGATGCAATTACTGATTTTGTCAAAGGCATTCTACCTGAGGATAATGATGCACCGGGTTCATATTACGAGGTTCAGAAACTTGTTGTTGGTCTTCAACTACCGTACGAAGTGATAGATGTATGTATTCACAACTGCATGATCTACTGGAGAGCGGATGAGACACGAAAAGTATGAAAATTTTGTGGAAAACCTCGTTATCAGGAGACGAGGGGAAGAGTTCTGATCCCGTTCAAAAAAATGTGGTATTTGCCTTTGACGGAAAGATTGAAGAGGTTGTATCAGTGTGAGCGCACAGCAAAAGCAATGAGATGGCATGCAGAGCATTCCACAAATGGTGAGATTAGACATCCTTCAGATGCGAAGGCTTGGAAACATTTCCAGTCAACATATCCAGAATTTGCGGAAGAGAGAAGAAATGGTTGTCTTGGATTATCTACTGATGGTTTCAGGCCATTTGGAAAGCATGAAAGACAATATTCTCTATGGTCAGTTATTGTGACACCGTGTAACTTACCGCCGAGTATGTTAATGCGACGAGAGTTTGTGAGATTAGATTTTCAGATTTTAGGTTGTTTGATGGATAGTTTAGAATTGAATGGATAGTTTAAGTTAGGATTGTTGTTTTGATTGTTGTTTTAGTTTTTTTTTGGAATTATTTTTTGTTTTGGTTAAAATTCAAAACATTTTTTTGATTTTTAAAAACGTTTTTCAAGTTTCCAGTAATAAACTATGTATAATAAAACGTTTTTTTAATTTTAAAAATAATTATAAAGCTTTTTATATATTTATAAAGTTTTATAATTTTTATACATATATATATACAAATATATATGTATAAATCATGTATAATAACAATTTTTATAATTTTTATACATATATATATATATATAAATTTATAATATTTTATAATTTTTATACATATATATATATATATATATTTTATTTTTTTCTAATTTTTATACATATATATATATATATATATATAAATCATGTATAATAACAATTTTTATATTTGTTTAAGGTCCGAGGATATACCTCGCCCCGCATCCCGTCTTCGACGTAGTTCGGTGAGCAGTTCCCGTGCATCGGAATTGTCTCACGAACAAACTCGTTTCCCGCACATATTCCCGCTCCTGCTCCTGCTGTCCTTCCCCCTCCCCCTCCCCCTCCCCCTCCTGCTCAACAAGATCCGGGGGTCATGCCAATTGAAATATTGGTTCAACAACCAAGTCGAGAGCATCTTCCGCTTCTCCAGTCCTACCCGATACAAGGACAAAGCACTTGGTTAGTATATTTATTTTTTGTAGCATTATGTTTTTTCCATTAACTGACTTGCTAATAACTTGCATTTTTTTAAGGTTCAACAAGTCGAGAAATGGCATTAGCAGGAGCATCAACTAGATGATGTATTCCATGCTCTATTATGGATATTCGAGGTGGAGTGTGATGCCTTACGACAAACAAGAGTTGTGGTTTCATCAATTTGCGGTATTAACTCTTTATTTTTTTAAGTATTTACATTTTTTTAATATATCAACTTATTAAATTATGTGTATTTTGTAGTAAGAGTTCAACTGGCACGCCGATCATACGGGTACAGTCCGTAAGAAATTCAACAAGAAGGCCATGGACTCTTATACGAAGCAGATGAACACGTGGAAGACAATTTGGCAGAACAACAAGAAGCCACGGTTCATCAACAGGACGGTGTGGGAGCAGTTGATTGATCATTGGGAGAAGGACGAGACTGCAGAGACGTCTGAGAGGAACTCCAAGAACCGGAAGAGCGATCGTGGCGGGAAAAGGTATGTATGTGCACAACCTCGGCGCTTGCTCTTTGTCTACTAAGGAGTACGAACTTGTAAGTTTTTTTTAAATTATTTATCTTTATATTTTTTTAAAAAAATATTTTATATATTTTTGTATAATAATGGCGGTTTTTAGATCAAAACAAATGACGGTAATCCCGTTGATAGTCTCCAACTCATCAAGGTGGCTCACACTAATAAGAAGACGGGTCAAATTCAAGATGTTGTCATCAAATTTGTCGTTGAGATGCTGGAAACTGAAATAACATCTCAGTGTCAGCCTCTCTCTGATGACGGCGATTCTACAGGAGCTTCAACCAACTTGTCTCGATTGCAAATCAATGAGATGGTTGAAAATGTAATTTTTAAAATTAATAAATTTATTTTATAATGTAGTTTATATACTAATTTTAAATATTTTTGTAGGCCCTTCCTAAAAGGAAATGAGGCCATTTTGTTGGGTTGGCCCGCCGTGCTTCTTCATATCCGACATCTTCTTCGCAAGCTTCGTATGCCGATCCCATGATTCTCGAGGAGCTACATGACAAAGATGAACGGATTGTGGCATTGGAGCAGCAAAACGCCACTATCCTTACTGAGAATGCCACCATCCTTGCTGAGTTGGCATCGCAAAAGAAGACCAACGCCGAGATCATGGAGAAGCTAAACCGTTTGTTTGCTTCGAGCAGTTCTTAGTTTTTTTCTGAACTTTAAAACTTTCTGAATGTGTTTTTTTTCTATTTCGGTTTGTATGAATTTAAATTCTATAATATTATTAATTTTCACTTTCAGATATATTTTAATTAAATTTTTAAAATTACAAAATTTAATTCTAATAAAAATAATTTAAAAATGAAAAATTTAATTATCTATTTAAATTGAAAATACCGACAAATCCATGTCCTCGGAAAATACCGACGGACCATGTCCTCGGAAAATACCGACGACATTTGGTTCGTCGGAAAATACTGACGAACCAGTTGTCGGTATTTTCCGAGGACATGGTCCGTTGGTATTTTCCGACGAACCAAATGTCGTCGGTATTTTCCGAGGACATGGTTCGTCGGTTCATTCTGATTTCCGATGAAAACCAGTAAATGTTCCGGAATGTGGTCGGAAGTTCGTCAGTATGTGGTTTCTCGGTATTCGTCAGAAGTCCGTCGGTATGTCTGACGAAATTTCGACAAAATTGTGTTTTTCAACGAAACGATACCAACGGACGGTTTAGTCAGAAATTTATCAAAATATGCTTATTCCGACGACATTCTGACGAATTTGTCCGTCAATATCCCTTGTTTTCTTGTAGCGTTAATAAATGAAATTCATTTCGTAACTAGTTACTTTTTTGCGATTGTACTATATGATATGTAGTATAGTATAATATATTTAATTTTAGAGTGTCATTATCAAACGCACACGCCTAGAAGAAAATTTCTGTCACGGTTGTGTACAAATTGTCTCGTCTACCGCTTGCAACTGTAGAATAAGTATATTCTTAATTTTTTTCTCTCATGTATATCTTACAAATTAGAGTTTTTGTTGGGTTCACCCCCCATAGGTTCACCTTCCAATTAAAAATTGTCATGTCATAATCAGTTTTAGTGAAGAAAAATAATTAGAAGTTATCAACAAAAAAATAGAAAACAATTGTTAACAAAATCGAGTGATTTAACCATTCTTCTGTCGTCATTGTTTCTATGATTCATTATTTCTCTGATTCACTGATTCAACCATTCTTCTGTCGTTATTCTTTTTTCATGGCTTTTTGTCTTCTTCTTCTTTCCCTTGTTTACCCAAATTGATTTTGTTTTTCTCTTTCCATAGGAAACCAATTATAAAGGCTTACAAAATATCGTGATTTTCCAAGTGTGGTAAACTGTCTCAAGCAGAAGTATAAAGATCGTCAATGTTCTATTGAATGGATCATAAACCCTAAATCAAAAATATTAAAAACTAAATCTCAAAAACACTAAATCCTAAATCCCTAATCCTAAACTTTGAACCCTTGGATAATGATTTATTCAAGGGTTCATGATTTAAGATTAGAGATTTAAGGTTTAGTATTCAAAATTTTGTTTAAGTTTAAAGCTCAATTTTTCTTAGTTGTTTTTTTCTGTAATTGATAGATGAAGAAGAAATAGTCTACGACGTTAAATTTTTTTTTCTTTCTTTTTCTGTAAAAAAATATACTTTCAATTTTCTTTTTTCAAAAAATTAAATATGAATTGACAAGATATTATTGGTTAGATGAACTTAAGGATTCATCCTAGAGGGTGAACCTAAGAATTTTTCCACAAATTATCCTTAACTAGAATATACATTACAAAATCGACCATTTATATGGCTTTCTTGGAAACTACAGTCTTTTGATCTTAAGCTGCGCCAGTGGACCCATTTAAAATCCCACGATCGTCCCACCAACAGAAGACCTTTTTTCTCCAAAAGGCTTTATATTAATGAATAATGATTAATCTATATACGTAAATATTATATAGTTTCCTTACCAAACAACATCAAGGTAAAACAAAACTGACCACACGATTACATTTTTTTTTTGGTGCAGCTCATCATCGTGTATAAAGATATTATTAGATTTTAACCCGCCCATCTTAACCCGGTCTTTGTTTTTATGTATATATACATTTTGAAAAACAAAAAGTTAATGAAAGAAACTTATACTACTTTAGATCAAGATGATATATTGTTTATATTTAATAGGTAAATTTTGTCGAATAAAAAAAAGAAGGTAAATTTTTATGATATGTATATATTATAGTAGCTTGAGTATCAAAATGAGATATTAAATATTAATTACGTATTTAGAACTAATTTATGTGTAGAGAATATTTTTTGTTATTAAATGATATGTTTAATCTAAAATAAATGTAAATATTAATTCAATAAGTTAATGAGATGGATATTCTTGTTTCCAAACATAATTTAATGGGATGGATATCATCCTTTCCAAACAGAACTTTTAATATAATACTAATCTTGTTTCTAAACAGCTCCAAAATGTACTTCAGCTTTAATAAAATAGATAAATAACTTATGATAGCTTTAAGAAAATTTATCATAAAAATTATATAGAGAAAGATAACTAGAATAGTATTTATTAAAAATTTGAAAGATACATATTTTCATATCGTTAATTTGTTAACAATTATAGTTTAATCTCTAGAGGGTCAGAATTAGAATCTAGAAGACTAGAGTTTCGAATCTAAAATTTAAGATTTTCTATAAATTTTGAAATAATAACATTTCTATAAATAATTTAAAATATTTTTTTGTTAAATGTATTATTTATTAAAAGTAATTTAGTTTTCTTTTGTTTCAAAGAAAATTATTTTGATCATTTTTGTGGACTACTTTGTTATAATTATTTTTGAAAAACTTATTAGATAAATTGTCCTAAAATATATATAGAACGAATACCTTTCAACTATCTTTTAAGAATCTTTGATTGCTTATACACCGGAATTACTTTTTATAGCTAGTAGTCAAAGTTTAAGCACACAATTGATTAGTAAACCCTCGCAAGAACCACTCATGACAGCCAATACCGTAACACACTCACCACCACACCGAATCTGCCATTTCAAGACCAACACAATTCCACATTTCCACTGAACCAAACTTCAACTGCTGAATCACCACCAATTCGAGAACAATGAGACGAGAGGAGGGTTTGGAGAAAGTCCTCACAAGTCACAACCACAGAGACTCCATTAGAGGACACAAGCGATGGAATGAGATGCTTGTCTTTTTTTTTTTTCTTTTTTTTTGAGCAACTGAGATGCTTGTCTTACCACCAAAAAAAAAAATTGATGGTGAAGAAAAAAAATCGACAAAAAATGAAAAGATAGCTTTTTTTCTCTCTGCTCGGCCCATTTTGTACTTATATATTCACAAACATATATTTCATCTGATCCGTTTCGATGTAATCAGCGACGTAACTAGAAACAATTAGAAGTGGGGGCAAAATATTAAAATTATGTTTATTTCTTTATTCTTATTAAATAATATATAAAATATCTTGGTGAAAACAAAATATAGATAACCATTTTCCTAGTATCATAAGTATAACTTAATTATTTTAAAAAAATATAGAATCATTATTGGTATTTTAAAATGGATAAATATTTTTGTTATAAAAATTACTTAAATGATAGAAGAACTAAAAGGGATCAGAAAAGATTAAAACATATTCACGGTGTCCAGTAGTTTTAGTATTCTACCTCTTGGTAATTGAATGAATATGGAGAAAGATTGGACCAGCATAAAAGAAAATTAAAAGAAAAAAAGTAAAATATAAACATTTAATGGGGTCAGCAGATACACAATTAGAGATGGCAATTGTGCTTTCCCATCCCGTTTCATTCCGTACTACAGTGGGTTCGTCGTCAAGCGGATCACAGTAGACCCGGGGACGGACCCAACATTAATTATTACTGGGTTCAATATCTTAGGCTAAATAAAAAAAAATGATGCTAAGTGGTGTTCGGAAGGTGTCGAACCAAAGTTTTTATGGGTTTAAAGAGAAGTAATTTACCATCTAAGCTAAAGATACCTTATTGTTCTTAGACTAAAATAAAATCTTATAACATTTTTGTGGGTTCAAATGACACCACCTCTTCCTTATTGGGTCTGCCACTGAGTGGGCCTGTCCCGTGCGGACTGCAGACTTCTGAATAGCTGTCCAATCTCGTACCGCATAACTTATAAGTCTTTGCGGACCGTCTCGCGGGACGCTTCATTCAGCTTCGTTCATGAATGTTAAAATAGAAGAATTTTTTAGGGAGTTGAAAAGAGCTCAACAGCATCAATCACAACGACATATAACGTGATCTCTTGCCAGTTTAATGGTTTTGTAAGTGAAAACTATTTGAACAGTGAAATTCAACTCTTTCAAGTATACTTCTTGCTTGATTTTTTGTAAAGCAACATTTTTGTATAGCAACAATAACTTAAAACTAATGGTTTTTTCTTCTCTTTCAACCAAGCTTTTGAACTTAGAGTGTAAAGACAGTATTCTGCAGTAACTCGAACTCTCAATTCGAGCCGTTTAAAGAACAAGCAGTAGCTCTTCAACAACATCATTTTAACTAATATTTTTTTAAAAAAAAACACCACTTAACAATACTGAAAATAAAATCTATCAACTTAAACCAGAAAATCTTACATAGTAATAAAAAAATTTATATTACTGAAAAAAACAAGCAAAAATAGAGACTTATGGTTGCATGTCTTCAAAATCCTGCAGGTTAACCTGTCTTGCATTCGGTCCATCCTGTTTCGAATCCGTCTCGCATTCGACTCGTTCCGTTTTGAATCCGTTCCGCGAAGTCTGCAATTTTGCGAACTTATAAATAAAAACCTAATTCTATTCTGCAGTCTTTACGCGCCAGTCCTGCGGTCCTAGTCTTTAAATGTTATCCCTATGTGCAATGCCAGAAAACTATGGAAAGCATTCGTAGCAATTAAGCCACTTTAGTTACAAATTAGTAAAAAATATTGTAGATATTTTACTGAGGGCAGCTGTCTTGACATTGTCAATGTAGCTCTGCTCCAGGATGCAATCATGTATTACAATTATAATTGTCATTATTTTAAATTAAAAAAAGAAGAGATTACAAAAAGAGACAACTAAGAAAAAGTTGAGCAAACATTTTTGAAGAGAGAGAAAGAAGAGAGAAGCGAGAGTGAGTTTTGTCGGTGTCCCCGACGTCCGGTGGCGCGTCCGCGCGCGTGCCGGCTTCGGAGGCTCACCTCTTTTCAGCTATGTAAAGGATTTTCGTTGTGGGCTTCGATCTACCGTCTCCTCTGATATACCGACGACTCTGGGCTAGGGTTTCCTGTGTGAAGAACTCGGCTCGTTCGGTGCTCTGCACGGCGGCAAAACTGCTTTCTCTGGAGCTGTGGTGAGGGGGAAGATCGAGTAGACGAAGCGACAGACGGGTGTGTGAGTGTAGTGGAAGTTTCCGGGGAGTAGGGGCTTCCTCAGCTTTACGACCGCCAGCTTTTTTCCGGGGGACGGTGGCTCCGTTAGCACCGTCATCGTCGGCTCAAGCTCCCGGGAGGCGGTAGCTTAGACAATATCGCTCTCTTCGGTTCGGATTTTTTCCTTTCTTTATTTCTTGTAGTTGTATCGGTTGAGGTTCCTTTGTGGATGGGGAGGATCTCCGTTTTGAGGGTGGTTTGTGTGATGTGAAGCTTCATCTTGGGGCGTGTAGTAAAAGATTGAGAGTGAGATCTCGCCAGGGCGATTGATTCTCGCCGACAATAGAGTCCCCGGTTCGTAAAGATGGGAGCGGTGGAGATAGCCGGAGTTTTTGATCTCCGGTGGGTTCCGGCGATTCGGTGATCTGGTCGTCGGAGATTGCGGGAAAAGGTGGTGACGGGTCGACCTGGCGACACGTGTTCTTTCATCAACGAGGATGGCAACACGTGTCCGGGCTCCCCTAGGTTTGATCGACGAGGCGGCGGCGTCCCATTTCCGTGTAGAGACTAGGGTTTTCAAAGTGGGCCGGTTTGTCATAGGCCCATTTGATCTCTGTTATGCGAGTTGGCCCGGTTGGTTTGGGCTTGTAAGTGTCTTTTGGGCTTGGACCCAATTTTAATATTAAATCCATTGACGGAAAAAAAAAAAAAAAAGAGACAACTATTAGTTTTCACTTTTGTTATAACTAACGTTATATTATACGTTTCTTCAAAAAAAAAAGTCATTATTTAATACGATGTATCATTAACTGTTAATCTAATATAGAAAAGTCATTAATATTAAAAAAGTTTTTGTCAGTATATGGAAATATTATGGTAAGAAGCACACGTAAACGTGCAAATACATGTGTGGGGGACCACAAGGCATTTCCCGCACCATCCTAGATCACGATCACAATCTCATATCTACCGTTGGATCTTCTTCTTTCCTTAGTCACACTCACTCTCCTTTTTCTCTCTCTCTCTCTCTCTCTCTCTAGCTTTAATAATTTTGGATCTTCACTTTGCTGATTCACTCATCAAGTGATCTCTTCTGTGTATCTTCTCCTCCTCCTTCACCTGCTCTGCATCCTTCTCCCTTTCCCTCTTTCAGGTAATTTCGCCTCTTTTGTGTGTTTTGTTTTGGTTATTGGGAAAGTTTCTTCGCTTTGATCCGGTGGAAACTGAGCTAAGAAACAACTCTATAGATTGACTGATTGATCTATATTAGCAGAGCTTTAGTTTCTGATTTTAAAACTAAGCGTAAACCCTAGAAAAATTCTATTACGATTCAAAAAGTACTCACCGACCTTTTGATTCACTTGTCCGAATTCGAATTTTGAAAAAAATCGTCCCACATTGTGTTGATCCGCCAAAACTTTCGAATCGAATCTGATTCTTGTTTTTTTTTGTTTTGGTGGTATCTAAATGTTTGTGATAGTTGCACATAAATGCTGATGAGCTGTTTCTTCGGGGATCCATATTTTTCTGTGAGGACCACACTTCTCCCTCAAATTTTGGACCCCTTTTTTTTCTTTGTATTGTTTTTTTTTTCTGGTGATTACTTGTCATTTTCTGCTACGTTCTGAGTTTTTAATGCGTTAGATGTGATTTGATTTTGTTTTTTTTTCTCGTTTGTTTTTTTTTTCATCATCTCTAGGAAGTGTCATCTATCTCGAGCTCCTATGTCGGTTCTTAAGACTATGTGAAAATGGAGCGCCGTTTGGACAAGAGTTTTACTGTTTCTACAGGTGCTAAGCCTTTGCATACTCCAGTGGAACAATGCCTGGAGACTCGTGCTGAGCCTGAGCTTGTCAAATACATGTCCAAGCTACCTGTTTTCTTGGAGAGAGCTGAAACCACCACCCATCCTCCTCAGGAGAATAATCTATTGAGCGTTGGTGTTCTTCACTGGAGCCGCTTGGAGAAGTGGCACCATGCTCATAATAACCGGATGGTGATGATGATGCCTGTCAACAAGAGTAGGTTTCCTTCCGTTTACCAAACAGATGAGTCTTCTTCTGCTGGTCCCAGCAATGTGCATAAAACTACTTCGGCTCGTCCAAGGAAACACCGTAGCTCACGGCAGTCTACTGATCTGATGTCACATCCTTGTGAAGAGATCAAAGGTACAAGGAAAAAGAAACCTAAAGATCATAGAGGTTTCAGCGTACCAAATGAAGAGCTTGGTCTGAACACTAATGCACAAGATGGTTGTGAGAAGAAGGGTCTGAAAGGGGAGATCTGCCCCAAAACTGGAACTTTGTCAAGTGGGTTGGATCCAGAGGTTGGCTTGAACATGGAGGTAATCTCTAAAGCTGATATTAGTAGACGCAAGAAGAGTGAAAAGAAGTTACGCCAAAGAATCCGTAATGGTCCTGATGGAGAAGTTGGTCAAAAGCAGCAAGGGCAAACTAAGCTGTATCACTCAACTAAGAAGCTATCTCCAGAAGAGACTAACACCTGCAGCAGAAGTTCAACTAAAAAGGTCCAGGTTGTTCACAGTGTTGAAGTTCAACATTCTTCCCCCTTGCCATGTAAAGCTGATGGGTGTTCGGCAAAGAGTAAAATATCTCAGTGTGTGCCACTATCAACAAAAGAAAGTAATACATCTTCCGGAGGTAAACTCTCAGAAGACAGAGCATCATCTTTGTTATCTGTGAAACATTGTAAGGATGAGCCTGCTGAGAGACAAGATTCAAAGTCTCACATAGCGCCGATATCTGAAAAGGGGAGAAGTACATCACCCTTTCAGCGGCTCAGCTTCAGTATGGGTAAGGCCAGCAAAACTAACAGTGCAGGTTCCACGACCAAGCTAGACTCAATGGAAAACTCCTCTAAGACCGTTTCACAAAACATTTCTCTTTCATCAGTCAGTGAAAAAGATACAACCACGACAAGCCATTTAAGAAGGTTTCTGGATCCTCTACTGAAGCCAAGAGCAACTCACTCTGGAAATTCTGTGGAAGGGCCTGGTGGTCAAGGCGTTCCAAGAATAAAATTGGGTATCACCGGTTGCAGATCAGTAAATGTCAATGATTCAGCTCACGAGAAGAAGCTAGGATCATCCATGGTTCGAGCTGTTTTGCAGGTAACCGTTAAGAACAATCAGCCACTCTTTAAATTCGCAGTGAACAAAGAAACCGACATTATTGCGGCCACACAAAAGAAAATGGGAAGCTCGGACGAGGGTGAATGTATTAGTGTTTACACTTTCTTCTCTATTAAAGACCATAAGAGAAACAGCTCATGGTTAAACCAAAGAGGCAGAGGCCAAACACATGGTATTATCTCTGATGTTGTTGCTCAGATGAGGGTCTCGAGCTCTTTGCCATTTGGTTCCATCAGAGAGTTTGTTCTCTTCTCTGTCGAACTTGATCAGGAGAGCGCGGAAAAGTCTGACCTGCAGCTGAAAAACGAGCTAGCTGCGATCATCGTGAAGATGCCAAGATGGTTTAGCAAGGTTCAGGATCATAATGCAGTAAATAAAGAGTTTGAAGATCACGTCAAAGAGAGGGTTTTTGAGCAAGACATCAGTGCTACAGTCATACTTCAGAGCGGTGTTCATAGTATGCCTCATAAAGGAGGTCCTTCGTCTTTGATACAGAGATGGAGAACAGGTGGGTCTTGCGATTGTGGAGGTTGGGATATGGGATGCAACCTCAGGATTCTTACAAATCAGCATAACTTCTCCTGCAAGAGTTCAACATCAAACTCTCCACCCTCGTCAAACCCATTCGAGCTTTTCTTTCTGGTACAGATTCTCTACTTTAGTCCCAATTCCATCTGATTTTTTATCTTTCTCTCTTCCATTTCAAAAATGGTTTCATCATCACTTAGTTTCTTTTTTTCTTACAGGGAGAACAGGCAGAAGAACATCCATTCTTGAGCTATAAACCAATCAAGGAAGGAATATATTCAGTTGCGTATGATTCATCCCTTTCACAACTACAAGCTTTCTCCATATGTATGGCACTCGCAGAGTGTAGGAAAATGTCAGAGATCACCCTTGAGCACAAAAGCTCTTGTGATCAGCACAAGGCTAGAGCGGAAACCGTGTTAGTCCCAGGACCAAGGTTCAAAGCCTAATGGCAATATTATAGAATCCCATGTCGCCTGTTGACGGTCTGAAGTTTATATTATTACTTCAAACCCAAATTTTTACTTACAGGTAAGTGAAAAGGTTAGTGTTAAGCCTAGGGTAAGTCGGTTGCAAGAAATAAGTAAGCAGCAAGATCTTTCTTTAAAGTAGCTAGTTTAATGGTGTAACCAAAAGATAAATGATCTTCCCAACTCTTAAGTGTGAATATTTTATATCTTATTCTCTATATATGTATAATGTTGGTCTACTTTTAAGCTGTGAAAATATTTGGACTGTGGAGGTTTAAAGGGGCTTTTTTGGTGTTGCCATGTGATTCATTGTGATATGAATCCTCTTTTTTGAGGCAGCAAAATCGGATTTGGATTCGCAAGAACCATGCATGTTTTTGAGCCTGCCTCAGCTGATCAGACAAGTTATCTGATCTTAAAAACACTCCACGTAAAAGTTATAGACAAATAGAGAAGTTTTGCATCTATATGAGATTTTTTTTTTTAATTTGTTCATCTTCTTTGAAGTTTTCAAGTCAAAAGATTCTTCTTATTTGTAAGAAAACAATAAAAATGTTCCCATCGTTCACGTGGAACTGTTGTTTATGTTGTCACAAAGACACTGAGAAACAGAGTGGATTTTATAGCTTTATGCACTTTGAACACACAACAAGCAACATGGTAGACCCATGAAATATCCAATTTGCCATATGCCCAGAAAAAGACTATAATTCTTCACATCATTTAGAAGATTATCCGAGATTTCACAAAAAGACATTTTCTTTGTCTAGATGATTATCTGGATGTTGTGTTCTTTGTCTAACTTGTAAAAAATTATTAATTAAAATTAGACATCTACATTAATTTAACCGTTGCAGATTGCGCTAAGCATTTTAAAAACTGAATCTATCCTTAGAAGAATATATATAAGTTAAACCAGGAATTCACTAAACAAAATATAACATTTGTCTAAAAGGCCCTTTCTCATTTTTAGGTTTTGTTGCGCATATAAAATATATATTAGGTGCCAAAATATTGTTTTGGTACTGGTTTCTATATTTCTTGAGCCAAGAGTCGAAGCAAGTCTTTGACACATGCAATTCAAGTCTCCGAATTAAATAACACTCCATTGTTAAGATGGAATATTATTATTACCTTCACTTATTTTGCTTATAGTGGTCCTGAACTCTGTGGTCACTTAAGAGCATCTTAATTTAGGCTAAAATGTGTTCCCCAAAGGACAACAAACATCTCCTTGGCACAGGCGTGAAGTCATCTTCTATTACTACTTTCCTTTACCATATTTATCATCAAGATCCTCTTTGTCTCCACCAACCAACATTAGTTTTTTCTTATGAAAAAATACATATATGATGATTGATAGTATATGTCACTACAGAAGCTTTTGACTTGAATATAAAATGCTTCATGGACCTCTTTCGCTTTGTTGAGTCACCGGTCTGCGTCATTTTAGCTGGAAAGTTCTTAGCTTATGGGTTCAAACGCATTTAAGAGTATAAGTTAATTAAAAGGTGAACACTAGATTAAAACTATCGTTTCTTGATCAAACCCGCATTTTTAAAAGTTTATAGTGTGGCCAACACATTATTAGTCAAACACAATTTTTTTTTCTGAGTGAATAGATTAACATACGGTTTAAGTGTATATTTATAGTACAAAATCCTTACTACGTATTTCCATCCAGTTTAAAATCGAGTCTTTAAAATTCTCATTTTCTATACTGACATCAACTAACCCTAACAATATTCACACAATCACACCCACACGCATACACGCATGAACAAACGATTTTGACTTTGACCATTTATGTTACGATTTTGTCCCTGAGTTGTAAATCTGCGTTGTTATTACAATACATTTTTCTCTTACAGCTTTCGCTCTATTATTTATTTAATTAATTTTATGTCAAGTACAATTAATATAAACCAGACTTTCTTGTTTGTATCTTACAATTTTCTCTCTAAAATATAAAATATACTATTCATTATATTTTCATATAATAATATTATTTTATGAGAAAACAGCCATTAAAACTCTAAACTTTCAAATTAAAGCCAAAAAGACCTTCAACTCATGTTTGAGCAAAACAAATCACCAACTTTCAAATATTGGTCATTTTAAACCTCATATTTTGTTGACTCGGCCATTTTAGAAATCTGATTAGTCAACTATTAAATTCGACTGAAAAATAAACACATCTTAACTCTCTAAACGATATCATTTTAAAAATCGATTAAAACATTGATTAAACGACGTCTATTTGCTTCTGTAAACATTTAAATCATGTATTTCGCGAAAGCAGAACCTCAAATCAACTTCATCTTCTTCACTATGGTTTTGCGAAAGAGATGTTTTAAGTGTTTCAGACGGGAAAAAAATTGTTTGATCAATATTTTAATCAATTTTAAAAATGATGTCGTTTAGAAAATTAACATGTGTTTATTTTTTTCTAATCGATTTTAAAAGTTGACTATTCGGGTTTCTTAAATGGCCGAGTCAACAAAATATAATGATTAAAATGACTAATATTTGAAAGTTGGTGATTTGTTTGGTTCAAACATGAGTTGAAAGTTTTTTTTGTTTTAATTTGAAAGTTTAGGTTTTTAATGGTTGTTTTTTCATTATTTTATATAGAAAGTAGAAATATAAACTTTTTTTAGCACGAAATAGAAACTTAAACAAGAAAAATAGTAACCCCTAGACAGAAATGAGTTAGAATAGAATTGCTTATAGAGGTGCAAACAACTATGAATTGAAAATGCTCTAATTTCGTCTATTACTAGTTATATACCTTAAAAATAATTATTTTCAAAAATATAAAACAATAAAGATGTACAACACTATAAACAATTTTAAAATCTATGTACAACTTTCATGTGATTGATTTTCCAAGTTTTCATGTGAATGATTTTCCAAACTTCCATGTGACTGATTTTTGGAATTTTTAGTTACTTTTTTAAAAATAAATATCTACTGTAATAGATAGTTTTGAAAAATGAGATAATGTAATTAAATCTTCGTAAGATACTGTTTTATCGGTTTCTTTATTTCAGTATTCAGCTCAAACCTAGCTTCCACTAAACATTCCACATTTAGAAAATGAGAAAAAGAAGAGAAAAAAAGAAAATGTTAGATATTTTCTGAAAAACCAAAGTAAAAAGAGGAGACATTGGATCCACAAGTAAACAACACAGTATTATACTGTTTTCTTTTTTTTCTTTCTCACCAGTGTCTTCTTCAGTACGTGCGCTATATAAATTTTCTCGCAGATTCCTTTCTCGTTTCTCGTCAAGAAAAAATAAGAAACCTTTTTTTTCGCTTTCTCTTCACATCTCAGGAAGTGACTCAAGACTCAGAAAAAAAAAGAATCTCTTAGTAGCTTCCTTAAACCTTTCAATGGGACTTCGCTGCTCAAAGCTATCTCTCTGTTGGTGGCCAACACATCACAAATCAACTCTCAACAACGCTTCTGATCTAGGTACAAGATTATCAAATGGAAAAAGAAAGTCTCTTGCTTTTACCGCATTTATTACATTCTAAAAAGTTGTTTTTTTTTTTTTAATTTTAATTTTCCGACAGAAAACGGAACAGAGGACTTGCCGTCGTTTACTGAGTTCAGCTTCGACCAACTACGAGCTGCTACTTCAGGTTTCTCTACCGACAGCATCGTCTCCGAACACGGCGTTAAAGCTCCTAACGTCGTGTACAAAGGCAGACTCGAAGATGGCCGATGGATCGCTGTTAAACGCTTCAACAGATCCGCTTGGCCCGACACTCGTCAGTTTCTTGTAAGAACTCTCATAAAGTTTGTTCCTTTGCTCCTTTCCGTTGATGGGTCTTTGTCATTTTTTCATTTTTGTTTTACTGTTCCATTTGATTTGGGTCTTTTAGGAGGAAGCAAAAGCTGTGGGGCAGCTGAGGAGTGAGAGGTTGGCGAACTTGATTGGTTTCTGTTGCGAAGGAGATGAGAGGCTGCTCGTTGCTGAGTTCATGCCTTTTGAAACTCTCTCTAAGCATCTCTTCCACTGTAAGGCTACTTGTTTGGTCTTGTCTCAATGCTTCTGAGTTCTTATATTCTCTTTAGGAGATTTAGTTGGAATTTTCTGTCTTTGGCTTCATCTTTATTAGTAGAATAAGATTGAAAGATCTGTTAAATGCTCTAGTGTTTGGTTGATAATGTGTGATGATGATGATAATGTGTAGGGGATAGTGAGCCAATGAAGTGGGCGATGAGGGTGAGAGTTGCTATGTATCTTGCACAAGCACTCGAGTATTGCAGCAGCAAAGGTCGCTCCTTGTACCATGATCTCAACGCTTACAGGATCTTGTTTGACCAGGTCTCCACTTTTGATTAGACTCTTGTTTATGTTTTACTTATGAAATGGTACTGGAGCTTCGATATAATCTGCTGTTTATGGACTCTGATCATGTTCTTTAATATGAATTACAGGATGGTGACCCTAGATTATCTTGCTTCGGTCTGATGAAGAATAGTAGGGATGGGAAGAGTTACAGTACTAATCTAGCTTTCACACCTCCTGAGTACCTAAAAACAGGTCAGTAACTGATATGTGATGCAATGCAATCAAGTTATGTGTTTAGTTATTGTACTTGTCTGAAGAATCTGATATCATACAGGGAGAGTGATTCCTGAGAGCGTGGTCTACAGCTTCGGAACGCTGTTGCTAGATCTTCTCAGTGGCAAACATATACCACCAAGCCATGTAAGTGTACAATTTATAAGCACACCTAAACAAACACCTCTCAGCTTAAGTTCTTGATCTATGCTTACCATTGTTTGTGCAGGCGCTTGATCTGATTCGTGGGAAGAACTTCATGATGCTGATGGACTCGGCTCTTGAAGGTCATTTCTCAAATGATGATGGAGCCGAGTTGGTTCGGTTAGCTTCTCGTTGTTTGCAGTATGAAGCTCGTGAAAGGCCGAATTGGAAATCTCTTCTGACCTTACTCGCTCCTCTTCAGAAGGAAACTGATGTATGCGCGCACTGAATCAAACTTCCTCTTCGTATCTTTGTGACTCTCATCTTCTTATTATGTATCTGTTTTCTTCAGGTTCCTTCTTATGTCTTGCTGGGGATTCCACATGGAGCTTCTTCTCCGAAAGAAGCAACCTCGCTGACCCCTCTTGGAGATGCTTGTTCAAGACTTGATCTCACTGCTATTCATGAGATTCTGGAGAAAGTGGGGTACAAAGACGATGAGGGCGTAGCTAATGAGGTATGTACATGAACGTTAAGCTTCTTCACAAAATCTTCTGTAGTCTTCTATTGAGATCATCATCCTTTATTTTCATTTGCAATACACAGCTCTCATTTCAAGTGTGGACCGACCAGCTTCAGGAGACTCTAAACGCCAAGAAACAAGGAGATGCTGCGTTCAAAGGCAAAGACTTTGTCACTACTATAGAATGTTACACGCAGGTAAGGAACTAAAAGTTGGTTAGTTTAGCAAAGCAGCTTTTTCCTGAAAATTTAACTCAATCTGTGTTTCTGCGCTCTCTAACTGTATCTGCAGTTCATCGAAGATGGGACAATGGTGTCGCCAACTGTTTTTGCAAGGAGGTGTTTGTGTTATCTGATGAGCAACATGCCTCAAGAGGCGCTTGGTGATGCAATGCAGGCGCAAGTAGTGTCTCCTGAGTGGCCAACTGCTTTCTATCTCCAGGCTGCTGCTCTCTTCAGCCTTGGAATGGATAAAGACGCCTGTGAAACCCTAAAAGATGGAACTTCCTTGGAAGCAAAGAGACAGAACAGCAGAAACTGAAAACTTCAGGTGTATAGGTTTCTTCTCTCTTTCGTTTTCTGATTGAATACTGAAGAAAAGCCTCATTGTCTTTGTTTTTATCAAGCATTTGAGCTACCTCGTGCTAAAAATTGTGAGTTGTAATATGAAGAGATTATTCAAAATTCAAATGTGATTTGAGTCAAGAAGGATCTTTCTCATTTCTCTTCAAGATCCTATCTGCTAGTGACTTCTTCTTTGAACATAGTTTAACGAGAGGGGTAAAAGATGAAAAGATTCTAACACATATATCTATTAAATGACCAGTCTTTCAAAGCCAAAGATGTTTGTGTCTCGAGCCAAGAGTCAAGACCATCATCTGGTCGGTTCTCAATTAAAAGAAAAAAAGTTTTGTAGAATACAAACCAAAACCTGCAACTGGTAAATGAGGTCCTTTATTAGATGTTTAAAACCAGAATCCCCTACAACACAAGGTTCATACAAAATATAGGAGCACAACTCTAAGGCTCAGTGATGCAGACACACATCAAAATCCATCTGAAGACGTGTAGAAGTCTTATAAGATGAACCTAAAACCAAACATCATCCGAGGATCATAGATCTTATCCTACAAAGCAACCAACGGATTCAAAAGTGACTCATCAAGTAACAAGAGTTGCATCTTCCAAAAGGTAAACAAACTGCAAACAAATATATCCTGAGAAGTACCCAACAAACAATGGAAGCAAACAGATCAAGCAGCTTGAACTTCAGCGGCGGGTGCAGAGTTTGTTGTTGCAGGTGTGGTCTTTGACAGGTTAGGGATATACTTCCAGCAGCGTTTGTGAACCCCGCTTATCTTCTTTGGAGCTTCCGCAGCTGGCAAACCTGCATTTGCCAATATGTTAAGTCTCATTGAAGCTAAATAAACTTATACGCAACACAAAAGATAAATGAGCTGGCTTGAAGCATACAACAACAACAAAAGGAACACCTTTTCATAATCGAGAATCTTAGCACCAACGTAATTAAATTAAGAAAACCCATCGAACTTACTTCAAATATTTGACGAAAAGGTTTAGAATTTATGATCAATAGCGAGTAGGACCTTAGGCATTACTTCATATATATGACGAAAAGGTTTAGACTTGATGATCAATAGCGAGTAGGAACTTAGCATTACTTCATATAAATGACGAAAAAGGTTCAGACTTTGAGCAAACGATGAGATCCAAAAAGCAAGGAAACAGAGGACAGAAGAAAAAACTCACCATCTTTGTGAACGATTCCCCACGCTTTGCCATGCCTACCATCCTGCATTTGAATCCATCAATCAACAGAAACATTTCGTATTTTGAAATCGTCAAGAATAAACCAATAATCCAACCATTTGGTGGCAGAAAAAAGAGAGGAAGGAACCTTGTAGAGATTGATCTTAGTGATCTCGTAAGAGACTCCGTTCCAGTGAGCTTTAGCCATATGGTACCCAATTCCCCAATTCGGTAAGAACTGAGCCACTTCGATTAGGTTCTTCTTCTTCCTTCGTTTTGATTTTATCGGATCGGAGCTAGGGTTTTCAGCTGCCGCCGCCGCTGGTGTAGAGAAGTTTCTCAGGAGGTTGTTGAGCGAGAGTCTGAAGGCACCGACGGTTTCGGTTCTGGAGATTGCTCTGTTCATAAGAGTCGCCGCCATTTTCTCCCTCTCTCTCGTGTCGACACTGTTGAGTTCTGATAGATCGGCGACTGAGGTTTAGGAGAAGAGAAAGAAAAAGAAAGACCCACAAGTTTTGGTTTATTCACAAAATAGAACCAAAATATCCGATAAATTACAGTATGACCCCGTTATTTCGCCTAGATTTTCGGCCACTAAAGCCGTTAGGTCTGTTAATGTGTGTTATGTGAGCTTCGTCGACCTCTTGTTCCAAGAATGTCAACTCTAGTTTTATCGATTAACATTTAACATGGTAAATTTCAAAAGAACATTTTAAGCAATGACCTTCCAACAGAATCGGAGGGTGCTATGCTCTCTAGTCTGGTCTCTAGTGACGTGTTAAATAGAATAAGACAGCTTTTTGATCAAAAAACTTAAAAAAAAACTTTTTAATTATAGTAAAAAAGAAACCTTTGATGGTACTGTGTAAGGGAAATAGTAATCACACGATAGATTGAGACTCTCTACTTGTTTCCTCAATCCGTTTACGCCATTGAAAAAGATCTCACTTTTCTTCACTACTACTCTAAACCCTTGATTGAACCCATTTTTAAGAATCTATCATCATCATCAATCATCGTTGTTAAGAAGGAGAAAGTTGAGATTTATTTTTATCCACCAGTCGGTGCTTCTGAGATCTCGCTTATCTAATAGAGCTAGCCAACAATGGCGGATCGGATCGAGATCTCGTTCCTTGAAACTTTCATTTGCAGCGCTTTCGCTGCTTGTTTCGCTGAGGTATCGTAATCTACTCCCACACCCATCTCTCTCTCTTTTGACTTCTCATTTTAGCTCTCTGGATCGACTGTTATTCTGCTGAATCTTAGAAATTGAGCTTTGATGATAAAGAGTCGTAGACTAGTAGTAGACTAGCTTCATTTTCTTCCACATCCCCAAGAATAAAGGAATCGCCTTTTGATAGTCTATACCCTCTACGACTCTTTTAAGTCCATTTCTTGACTTATCCATAGTAATAATGGTTTAGTGTGTTTTTGTTCAAAGATATGACTTTTTGAATTATTCGTATTGACTCAAAAACCCTCCTGATTGATGTTTGCAGTTATTTACTGTACCTTTGGACACAGCCAAAGTAAGGCTTCAGCTCCAAAAAAAGATCCCCACCGGTGACGGCGACACTCTGCCCAAGTACAGAGGCTCTTTCGGTACTCTATCCACCATTGCTAGAGAAGAAGGTATCTCAGGTCTTTGGAAAGGTGTTATCGCTGGTCTTCATCGTCAGTGTATCTACGGTGGTCTAAGGATTGGTTTATATGAGCCTGTAAGTGAAGAACTCTCACATCTTCTTCCTTCCTTTTGTATACTCACATCCTTACGTTGCTATATCTCTGGCCAGGTCAAGACGTTTTTGGTTGGAAGTGACTTTATTGGTGATATTCCTCTTTATCAAAAGATTCTTGCAGCTTTGTTAACCGGAGCTATAGCTATTATAGTGGCTAATCCAACTGATCTTGTGAAAGTCCGGCTACAGTCAGAAGGGAAGTTACCGGCTGGGGTTCCTAGGCGTTATGCTGGAGCTGTTGATGCTTATTACACCATAGTCAAGCTTGTTAGTAAGCTAATCTTCGAATAAAACAATGTCAAATATATACTTTGGTTAGAAAAGAGAGAGATATATATAGCCTTTTTGGTTTTTTTTTTTATGAAACAGGAAGGAGTGCGTGCGCTGTGGACAGGGCTTGGTCCTAATATAGCAAGGAACGCTATTGTAAACGCTGCAGAACTTGCTAGTTATGATCAAATCAAGGAGGTGTGTGATATTTTTTTCTTTAACTTATTAAGTTGTTTCTGAGTGAGAATGTTTTTTTTTTTTGGCTTCTTCTACTTTGTATTTGTTGGTTAGTAGTACTAGTTTGTCTTTAATACAACCCATACACAATGCAGATAATTATGAAAATTCCAGGCTTCGGAGACAGTTTTCTAACTCATATGTTAGCTGGTTTAGCTGCAGGATTCTTTGCTGTCTGTATCGGCTCTCCTATTGATGTGGTAATCATTCATTTTTTCTTCCTTTACATAAAACAAACAACAAGGTTACAATATCATTTTGAGTTGTTTTTTCTCGAAAACAAGAGATAAGTAATGATTGAGTAAGATCTGTAGAACCTTATCACAGAGCTCCCATAGCTCTCTTTTGCAGCATTTTGTAAAACGACGAGAAGGTGTCCCTTCCCTTGCACTAGAATGGACATAGCACCACTACCATGAAGGAGAGAGTTACATTGTAGAGGAAAAATGAAAATGATATCTTTAGTATGTTGTTCACAGGTGAAATCCAGAATGATGGGAGACTCTACTTACCGAAACACAATCGATTGCTTCATCAAAACCATGAAGACCGAGGTTCATTGATGATACCTTTTCCCAGTCATTTTTTTTTCTCGAGTTCACGTTTAACACGCTTTTTTTTTTTGCTCTGTTATGGTGTATCTTTGCAGGGAATCATGGCATTCTACAAAGGATTCATACCGAATTTTACACGACTAGGAACTTGGAATGTTGTTATGTTCCTCACACTAGAACAAGTAAATTAACAATTCTTACTCGTAATTTTCTTTCTTTTTTTTTTTGATGGTGATGATTATCAATTCAAGGCTCTATCTTTTTTTTTTTTATTCTTGTTCTCACTGGTGCTTCATTTTTTACAATGTGACAGGTGAAGAAAGTGTTTCTAAGAGAAGTCTTGTACGATTGATTCCTTTATTCCTCGTTTTAAAAAAACATACATTGTTACATATAAATTGATTCTTAAAAACCTCGAATTGTTTAGAGCATATATTATCATACTGAGTGAGACAGCAGGGGATTCCATGTTCCACTACGCCGAGATGTAAGGTGTATGATGTGAAATATAGAATCATTCCTATCCAACTTTGATCGTATTTTTTTGTTGTTGTTGCAAGAACTCTTTAATTTGAACGGAGACTTTATTTCAATAATTTTCCAAATCTAGATTTGTCTTAACAAAAGACGACATGACACTACTGCTACAAAGAGTCAAACTCAATGAAACCGTTATAGACCCTTGGAACCAAGTAAATCCATAGTTTGAAACATGCCACCATCGTTGAGAATGTCAATGAATTTAAACTAGCATTTCTTGATTTATATGATTTTATATCAGAGATTCTGAGAATAATAAAAATGTATAAACAACTTGTCTTAAATGTAATAAAGTAACTAACCCACTAAACTGTAAGAAACACTAAATAAAGCACATAGGCAGTAATTTACAATTTAAGAAGAAAGAACATGTTCTTAGCGTTTCTTGATAGTGTCTTCCATGTAAAAAGGTCAACTACGAGTTTTCTGCAGAAGAAAATACAATACTCATGGAAAAGAAAAAAAAGTGCTGAAGAATTTGAGATTCACAAGTTAAGGCGAGAGAGAAGATCATTGGTGCTCTACTAGATGGCCGGACTTCCAGGATCAATGGCTTTCTGGATCATACTTTGTATCCATGTGACACCTCTGGTGTTAGCTCAAGAAGGTGAACAGTTTGTGCACTATAACTTCACTAAAGCAGACCTGCATGTTGATGGAGTGGCAACTACCAGCTATGGTTCATTGCAACTTACAAACTATACAGCAAGAAGAGCTGGTCATGCTTTCCATAAAATCCCCATGAACTTCACAGGTTCTTCGTCCTCCTTCTCAACAGAATTTGTCTTCATAATTTTTCAATCGCAAGGAGACAACCAAGGAATGGCTTTTGTGGTATCCCCTACCACAGACCTCAGGTATGGCGGCACTGATACGTCAGGTTTAGGGATTTTCAATAAAACAAATGACAACAAAACCGAGAACCATATCCTGGCTGTAGAGCTTGATACCTATCTCAACCCTGAAGCACTTGACAAAAGCAATAACCATGTGGGAATTGATACTAACAGTATAGTCTCGGTCGCATCTGCCGATGCTAGTTACTTTGATGATATAGAGGGGAAGAACAAAACTCTGCTGCTTGCGGGAGGAAACCGTATTCTTGTCTGGATAGATTATGATGGAGTCGAAAAGGTACTAAATGTGACGTTGGCTCCAGTACCAACTCCAAATCCAGTTTCACGTCTCTTGTCTAGTTACATCAGACCAAGTGTGCCTCTCTTGTCAAGATCCATCAATCTTTCAGAGATATTCAGTGAGACCATGTTTGTAGGTTTCTCTGGATCCTCAGTCACAGCCAAAGAAGGTGACCAGTACATTCTTGCATGGAGTTTCAAGAACGGCGGAAAAGCACAAAACATTGACCTCTCACAGGTTTTGGATATAGATTTTCAGGGAAGTCCAGACCAGGATTTCTGGACACCTCAAATTATAGCAACTCTATTCTTCTATGCAGTGGTTATATTATTAATTGTTCTGGTGGTACTAGGTGGAATTTTGTATATTTGCAAAAGAAGAAAGTACGCAGAAGTACGCGAACAATGGGAACAAGAATATAGTCCTCAGAGATATTCCTTTAAGAACCTCTACAAAGCAACCAAAGGTTTTAAGAAGAGTCAGCTACTTGGAGCTGGAGGTTTCGGAAAAGTATATAAAGGACAACTTCCCTCTGGTGTTCGGATTGCTGTTAAGAGTCTCCCATGATGCTGAACAAGGAATGCAACAATACGTCGCGGAGATCGCTAGCATGGGAAGGCTAAGGCACAAGAACTTGGTGCAGCTCCTTGGCTACTGCAGAAGGAAAGGTGAATTGCTTTTGGTTTACGAATGCATGCCAAACGGAAGCCTAGATGACTACTTGTTCACTGAAAACAAGTTGAAAGAACTCACTTGGTCTCAGAGATTGAATATAGTCAAGGGAGTAGCATCTGCCCTTTTGTATCTCCATGAAGACTGCGAACAAGTTGTACTCCACAGAGATATAAAAGCTAGCAACATTCTTTTAGATGCTGATCTAAATGGAAGGTTGGGAGATTTTGGGCTAGTAAGATTCCATGATCGTGGCCAAAATCTGGAAGCAACGAGTGTGGTAGGAACCATTGGCTACATGGCACCAGAGCTTACTACGATGGGGGTGACCACTACTTGGACCGACGTCTATGCTTTCGGAGCTTTCATCCTCGAGGTGGTCTGCGGAAGGAGACCAATAGACCCTCGGAGACCACATGAGCAGATGGTTTTACTTAAATGGGTTGCTTGTTGCGGAAGCAAAGACATTTTAATGCAAACTATTGACAGTAAACTGGAAGGGAACTTCGATGTTGGAGAGGCCGAGCTGCTTTTGAAGCTAGGCATGCTATGTTCGCAGAGTATCCCAGAAAACAGACCTACCATGAGACAAATAGTACACTACCTGGAAGGGATTACCAGTATTCCAGACATTTCATTTGATAAAGCTGGATTTGGTATGTCAAACATAGGCAATGAAACAGTAACACAAATGACGGCCGCCTCCTCATCATCAGCTAATTTGTCATTTGAGGACGTTTCAGTCTTATCTGGTGGTCGCTAGCCTAAAAAGCATGCAGCCCTTGATGCTGATGCTGATGTAACTACAACTAAGTTTCTTTTTTCATGTGTTTGATTATGCTTGCTGGTGATGTGTTGTTTGCAAATCTATTGTGTCAGTAGAACTACTTGCTTTTCTGAAAGCCATCAAGGGATGCTTGGAAAGGAAATAACCTCTTTTTCCAAACGTATATGTGATTTAACCTCTTTGGGTTGCTTTTTTTTTACAACTTTCAGACCCCTAAACTGCATTTGCAACATTACATCTTATATGTTTTTTTTTGAGCAACTCATCTTATATGCTTTTCATTTAATTTGTTTATTTAACTTATTCTGAGCTCACAATGTCTTATCTAATTATGGTAACTTTTTTCATTCACCAAAACAAAATATTCACTCTTATCTTTTTCATCTAATCTTTGTTCGAACCAATCTCTCATATATATATATCATATTAAGACTATGAAACATATATAGTCATTGTGCAACAAATGGCTTGACCATTTAGGTAGTTAAGTACAGTTAGAATAGAACAGTATTTGAAGGACGATGTTCCGCTAAGCAGTGACCTCTACATTTGATTGTCGTAAAACGTGAGTAAAGTAGCACTACTTACGAAGACTATATATTTATTTATTCCTTTTGAGTGACCACAAGTCCATAAACAATATACATGGAAAACTATAGGTATGGGACCTCGGATATTCTGATCGAGTTCGGATAATATCCATTCGGGTCCGGGTTTTCGGATAAATAAATTTTATATCCAATATCAGTGCCGTCCCAAAAAATATGGTGGCCTAAAGCAATTTCAAATTTGTGGCCTTTGTTGATTTTTGCTGGTTTCTATACGTTTTAAATTTTTTAAATAAAATGATAAAAGAAACCAAATAAACCATATAAACACTTATGTTAAACTGCAACACTATGTTTACAAGATAAAGTGGAAATATATTTAGTCATAGTTAAATTAGATGAAAATATTTTACAATGGAAAAATTAAAGAGATAGTAAAAATATAATCACACAAGAATATGAACAAAAATAAAATTAAAAATTAAAAAAAAACAATACCAAGAGTGTAAAAATAAAACAAAAATATGAACTTTAAAGTCAAAAGAAGAAAATGTAATCAAGTAAAGTAAATCTCTATAAGTCAATCAACCCTGAACACAATGATTTAAATCTTTGATATCTAGTCTAATATGGAAACTATAATGTGGTCCTTAAGAACAAAATATTTAAATGTGGTCTGAAGCTCATGCTTCACTTGCCTTATGACAGGGACGGGCCTGTCCAATATGTACTTAGAAGATTTCGGTTAGGGTTTCGGATCGGGTACAACCGGTTCCGAATCAGTTCTGAGTACCCTTTTAAAACCCAATATTTGACTTTATAAAAATACTTTGACAAAACGTATAATTAGTTAAAGTGTACCAGCTATAGAGTTCGTTTTAAATGTTGCTGCCCACCTGGATTCGATCACCATAAGTGTTTTTTTTTTTGTTTTTTCTCTTAAATGAATGAAAATTTTGTAAATTTCTTTATCTTCTTCATCGTGTCTCCCTTTTCTAAACCTTAATTTGCAGCTTCTTTTCATGTTTCAGACTTAAAAACATCATTTTGGTGCATTTTTTTTTGCCTTTTACACGTAGAAGCTTCAAGACTTGACATATAATCACTTGTTATAAACTTAGAAAGCGAAAAAATCATCTATGATTCATGTGCTAGTACAGGGAATTCGGATCAATCGGGCTAGAGCCGTTCGGGGTAGAAACCAAAACCGACCCGATACCATGGATATCACAGGCCTAGAAAACTATTTGATGTTTTTCATAATTTTTAATATGATATTTGATAATTAAAAACCTTTAAGGATATTTAACCATTAATGGATGATTTTAGTACCTTAAACCAGAACTATTATAGATTTTCACAAAGTTTCTTAAAAATAAACTAATAAGATAATGTAAAATGGAGAAATGTAGAAAAATGCAGTACTATTGTCTAGGGTTTTATTACTATCTAGGGTTTTATTACTGCAACACTCGAAAAATTATAAATTTCATCATTCTTGGGATTAATAAATAAACTTTATGTATTGGATCGATAACTCTCATCAAAAACTTTTATTAAAATTACAAATCATCTTCTTATGTGTGGCTAGTAATGTACTTCATCTCATGATTTTGAAGTTAACTCATCTGATTGATGCACATGAAGAAACTAACTAAGTTATCAGTAGACTATTAGCCTCCAGGGACTCAGTTGACAAACACGTGACTAAAAAAGACGTCTATGGTAAGATCAAGTAAACTAAATGTTTAAAGTTTCTCTGAATCATTTTTAATAAGATTTTTTGTATATGTTAAATGTGCTATTGGTAATATCAAATGTGTTTCCAAAATACGTGGTAGCACTCTGGAATAAATATTTAACATCTATGAGTATGACATACCTATCGTTTTATTTTAACGATTTTCCAAAGCAAGAATAATGGAAATCCAGATTCAGAATCATTTTTATTGAAAGAATTAAAAGTGGAAAATTTAAACGGAAGAGACATATTGTTTTGTGAGATATGTTCAAAGCGGATATACAAGGTTTGTATGTCTCCAAGATGAGCCATTAAGAACAGAATGACAATGTATTTTTTCTCCAATGATCAGGAGGCAAGCATATTGATAGATTTATACCAGACAAAAGAAGAAAGAACATATTCATAATAGTTGTAAGTTGGCTCATCAAAAATTCAGTGGAATGATGTTTCTGATCCACAATTTTTGTACATTTAGTTTCAAAAATATGTTTTTTGTAGCTTACTTTATAGCTTTGGTTTGTTATTGCTTAAACATGAGGGAAATTGACCGGAATGTTGTTCAGTTTTTGACATTTTGGGAGATTAAATAACTTAAGAAATACGCTTAGTAAAATAGTATCATTCTTCTTTTAATGCAGATAAAAATTCGGAAAATCAAACTTCCCATCCATCGTTCGTTACACAACCGAAACTAAACTGCCATTAAAACTGACACGACGAACACTAAGAACAGTAACAAAACTCAATCGACTATACTCCTCATGTAAAGAGGTTTCCCCCATCACAGATCCCCTCCATCATTTCATCCAACTTCCTCAACTTCTTCTCCTCTTCATTGCCCTCCTCATCGTCGTCGTGTGTCTCTTTCTTCTCCTCAACTTCCTCCACTTCCGGTCAATATCCCTAGTTTTGTTTTCGATTTGTGCTCTTTGTTTGTGTAAAGGTTCGATTTTTATTTTATTTTTTTATGAAAAATTTAATTTTTATTTTGTGTTATTGTTTTGTAACCATATTTGTGTTTAATCTAATTGTTAGAATTGTGATATAATTTGATGCAGTTATAAAAAAGGATAAAATTAAAAAAGAAATATACAATAATATTTGAAATTGGACACAATTTTTATCAACTGGTCATGTTGCTTTTTTAATAGTATTGATATTTATGATAAATATATCGGTAAATTTTAATTGTCTATAATTTTTTATTGCTCATATTGCGGTTGAATATAAAACCAATCAAAATTATATGTTATGTAAAATATTTTTCAGTCAATAATTTATTAACTATATTAATTGATGTGTTTATTTAAAAATCGAAACCCCAATTATTATATTTATGTATATTAGTGAAAAATCATTCCAAAATAAAATTTATTTCTATTTTAATAAGATATATATACATATATATATATATATATATATATATATATATATATATATATATATATATATATATATATATATATATATATATATATATATATATATATATATATATATATCTAAGTTTTTTATATGTCAACTAAATTCCATTTATATATTCGTTTTTGAGGAAATATTAAATTGAAATTTATTTGTTGTGTTCTTATAACTTAAATATATATGTGAATATATAGTTGAAACGTGTTTAAAAAAAGTGTTTCAAAAAATAATATATATAGTTGAAACATAGATAACAATAACAATATGTACTCCGATTTACATCCTTGTTTTAATAATATATATTGTTGGTTTATCAAAAAAAAATAGCATTAACAGGCCTTGAAGTCATTTAACAAGTACAGTAAAACCTCTATAAATTAATAATGTTGGGATTCTGAAATTTTATTATTTATAGAGATATTAATTTACAAAAGTTTTCTTATTTAGATTTTTTTCTATTTTCGAATATTTTTATTTATATAAAAAAAGAAAATATTTTATTTGACTGTATGTACATTATTTAAATTTTAGAAATTTGACTTCCATATTGTTTTATTATCTTATTTTATGTATAATTTTATGTTTCATAGAATTGTTAAGTGGTTTTCGGTATAATTTTACTAAATATTATCAAAATATATTGATATATTAAGAAAAATAAAGAATTTTTATATAAAACTAACAATATAATATTTAACTTGTATTTATATAAAAATTATATATAGATAGATTATTAATTTATGAATTTTAAGGGGACTATATATTTGCATAGAATTTTTAAAAATATTATTATCTTATTATTTTATCAATTTGTGTTATATTTAATACCGGCCAAACTTGGGACCGGCAAAATTTATTAATTTATAGAGATTATTAATTGATATATTATTAATTTATAGAGGTTCTACTGTAGTTTAAAGAAGTAGTTTATATGTCAGTGGCATGCTTAGTAATATTAATGAAAAATTAAAGGTTTTTCTAAAGTGTACTTCAATTCTATCAATTCTAATAGAATAGATGAGTTCGTAGGCTAATGGATATTTTATTACATTCACATGTTTCTATCCCACCTCTAGAGTTCAAAGGAACAAAAGATAGTCTTGTTATCGTAAATAAATTCACATTGTTGAATTCAACCCAAAAGAATTAAAGTTTATTAAAGAAAAAAAAAACATAAAGATCTATTCACGAATACCATTTCATTGTTTTCATAATCGGATCTTCGTAGTTGACCTAGACAAGCTCAAAGAAAAATAAGAACTTTACTCAAAATGATACTTTCTCTAAATTATAATGTGCACGATTACATACTTACATTATATACCACTCTTATATTCGTTTACACATTGTACCAATACCAATAACACATATATTGATTAAACCGACTCTAACCACTATCCACTCATTAATAGAGCTGATTTTAGATTTTATTATGCTGAAACAACTCGATATAAATTAATTATTCTAATCTATTAAAAAATTTAATATATAATTAACTTTTGTCTAAGATGCTATAAATCTTAGTTTTCTGTACATTTAAAATTTAATTTCTAGCCAGATTTTCATTAAAATAATATACTTGCAACACTAAAAGGAAATTTTGATTGAGGCAACTATTTGTTTTACAATTTCTATTTTTCTTTACAACAGTTTTCAATTTCTAATTAATATAATGAATAAAATACTTTTCAAGCAAACCAGTTTTACTTTTCTATTAAATTTTTGTATACCAAATGCCCAACCATATTCTAACAAACGCATATTAAATTTCCTTTATATATTATATACATTCGAAACAATTCGGTGTATAAATAAAGAGGGGACTCTGAAACCTCGAAGATAAGCGAAGACAAATGACAATGATGAGTTCTATGAAAGCTTTTTTAACTAACATTTTATATAAGGATATCTTCCCAAATTGACAATCGAATCGGAAATACAATGATAAATCGAATAAAACCTGTACGACCTAAAACTGCCTAGCTACATTTCCGAAGGACACTCAGATCACTTGGCAACTTCAAACCTAACACTAACGGAGGATACACAGACAAGTTGCTTATCATGATCCGGACCCGACATCCATGCTCGCCGGTTGGTTCTGATTAAGCGGGGGGGAGTACGTAGCCTAGCTCCGCTTTCAAAAGTTCTTGTGTTTATGTTTTAGATGAACTTCCTGTATATGCATAAAATCTCATATACCTTGCATATTTATTTATCGCATTTTAAATGTTTTATAGCTATGTTGTATATACCAGCTGATGAAGTTTGAAAGCTTGAACATGTTTTGTTTCTTGTTGTAATGTTTTACTGAAAGGAGTTTAATATTTCTTGGTGAGAAGCAGGGTGTTCACACACCCATAGTGATCAATAAAATCTTTTTTTTTTGGTTCAAATCTCGCATATATAAACTTAGTCCTTGCAGCATTTTTGTATATAATGTGTGTGTAAAGTTTTGTTAAAAAGTCCACTAGTGAGATAGTGAAAACATAACATGATGTTGAACAAATAGTTGGATGGTAAAAAACGGAATACAAATTAAAAGATGTGAAATGTAATTTTTAGATAAATTGTTACCATAGATGCACCGCACCCTCTCCTGTTTGTTAACAAAGTGTTAACAAGAAATAGAAGCAGGATTGGTTTCACTTTCATGTTATGGGCTGTAAGTAGACCGACCACATTAGTATTGGGCCAAAACCAAACCTGTATAACTTTATTTATTAATTTGAAAGAAAAAAACTTAAATAATTTAAGCTTCTCAATCAGATAGAATATTAAGAGCATCTCAGACAGTGACAGACAGACTACTCCACAGTCGTTTTGACGTATTTTCCTCAAAAAAAAATTCCAAAATTAAATAAAATCCATCTAAAGAGAAAAAGAGGCGTAAGAGGTCAGGATTCGTCAACGAAAGTCTCCCCAGAATCCATCATACGATTCCCTTCTTCCAACTCGCCGGATCTTCCTCACTCCGATCTACTTCCTACCGTTGCTTCATGGCTCCCTGATTGCGTGTTTCAAGGTAAACATTTTAGCTTCTGGGAGTTTCAGATCCCATCATTTACTCTCCTCAACAGCTTCTACTGATTTGCTTATTGCTTCTTCTGCTGATTTAGGGTTTCTAGTGATTTGGGGGTTAATGGTTGAAGAGGAAAGATGGAGACTTTATTGTTGGAGATTGCAATTCATCTCATTTGTATTCACGGGTTAGCTTCAATCTGAGAGTAGTTTTCGATTGTTTTAGTTAAAATGGATGAAGAGGCTTCTTCTTGGATTAGGAGGACTAAGTTCTCTCAAACCGTCTCTTACCGTCTCAACTCCCCAAAGTTAGCAACTTTCCCACTTAAGTTCAACCAAGACAACAACAAGACTTCTGGACTCAAAACAAGACCACCTCACACGTCATCACCATCTTCAAGTACTACGCAAGCTGCTGATGTGTATGTTGTTGATTCCGAAGTACAGACAAACCCTGTAACTCACAAACAGAGATCCGTTTCCCCTTCCCCTCAGAGGCCACTCCCTGATGTCTTCAAGGAAGCTCAGTCCGAGCGGAAGAGGTTCTCCACTCCGCATCCGAGAAGGATGGACTCTGAGAAAGGGATGAAACCGAAGCTGACTCATAAGAACTCCTTTGAGAAGAGGAGATCGTTCAACTTGAGGTCCCCGGCGGTTCCTATAAGAGACCTGAGCACGCTGAGGATTCAGGAGAGGGTGAAGAGCATGAAGGATACTGGATGGTCCAAGATTTTTGATAACACTGGTCGGAAAGTGAGTGCTGACGATGCTGCTGAAGAGTACCGTATTGATATGTCGAAGCTTTTGTTGGGGCATAAGTTTGCTCATGGGTTGCATAGCAAACTGTACCATGGGAAGTATGAGGATAAAGCTGTTGCCGTGAAGCTTATCACTGTACCTGAGGATGACGATAATGGATGTTTGGGAGCTCGTTTGGAGAAACAGTTTACTAAAGAAGTCACCCTTTTGTCCAGATTGTCTCATCCAAATGTTATTAAGGTGAGATTTGACTCTCTTTTGTTAGTACATAAGTGGAATGCTATGTCCTGATGTTTCTTCTTGTTTTGTGTGCTAAAATAGTTTGTGGGAGCGTATAAAGATCCGCCTGCGTACTGTGTCCTTACAGAGTATTTACCTGAAGGATCTCTAAGATCTTTTCTGCACAAGCCTGAGAATAGGACTCTTTCTTTGAAAAAGCTGTTAGACTTTGCTCTGGATATTGCGAAAGGGATGGAGTATATTCACTCAAGGCGCATTATTCATCGGGATCTTAAGCCGGAAAATGTATTGATCGACGAAGATTTTCAATTGAAGATTGCTGATTTTGGCATAGCGTGTGAGGAGGAATACTGTGATATGTTGGCTGATGATCCGGGGACTTATAGGTGGATGGCACCTGAGATGATTAAAAAGAAACCACATGGGCGAAAGGCTGATGTTTACAGCTTTGGACTCGTTCTATGGGAAATGGTAGCTGGAGCAATACCTTATGAGGATATGAATCCTATTCAAGCTGCTTTCGCAGTCGTACACAAGGTAAATTATTTCGAGTCTCCTGAGTAGTATAAGAATGTTTGAGGTGCTTTATTGTTTAACCATTTTAGACCTGAAAATGTTGATCTTTGGTTCAGAACATTAGGCCGGCTATCCCTGAAGATTGCCCAGGAGCTATGAAAGCTCTGATTGAGCAGTGTTGGTCGGTTGGACCGGACAAGAGACCAGAGTTCTGGCAGATAGTGAAAGTACTTGAACAGTTTAGGGTTTCACTGGAACGTGAAGGGAGCTTGAATCTGACATCAAACAAGATCTGTAAGGATCCAAGAAAGAGTCTGAAACATTGGATTAAGAAGCTTGGACCGCAAGGAGGAGGAGCAGGAGGAGGCAGCAGCAGCAGCGGCGGCCTTGGTCGCTCTGCCATGCCTAACCCTAAATTCGCTTGAGAGATCTGAAGTCTCTCTTCTGTATATTTATATATAAAACACCAAAAAGGGTTGTGTGTTGTGTCCTGTCCTGTTTGTGGGTTGTAATGTGATCTTTTCATCTTCTTCTCTAGATTTGTTGTGTAATGACAATTAAACTGGGGAATGGTTTGTGATTTGATGTTTATGGGATTCATTATCGTTTCTCTTCTCACCATTGATGTTTTCATAATTTGTCTCATCAAGGAGAGAGTAGCTCTTTAATGCATAGTCTCCTTCATATCTCTCCTTATATAGACTAGAAGGAGAGATATGTGGGAAAGCTATGGACTATTCGCTTGCCAGACAACCTTGAAACGGTATGGTTAGATTCTACTTGACACCATTAAAGAGCCATACAACAAACAGATACTAACTATTGTTTGTAATGATCCATTATCATGTATGTTACTAACCCCTTGTTGTATAGATATCTGAAGTAAGATCATATGCTCATCTTGTTCTCTCCTTTTTCTTTGTACTTTATAAGTGTGTCAACGCTCTCAAGAGTTCAATAAAATGATGACTTTGTTCAAACATGGAACTTATTTAGATATTGGAATCATGTAGTATTCCAAAGGGTTTAAGGCAGCCAACAATAAAGGACAAGAGCCACTTCCCAAGAGCAATAACATTCAATGGCATCGTAGAACAAAAAAATGGTAATATAAAGTTTTGTACTTTCTTCCTCTACGGTCAAAAGGAAACACTTGTAGCAATGGTTGAACCTTCAATCTTAACCAACACAGCCTAAACTAGACAAGCTTATTGTACCACAACTCTTTTGCACCTTAGTAAGGTGACCTTACTCAAGACCATACCCTTTCTCATTAAGCTCAGTCATAACCTCATTCCTCATCCTCAACCACAGCTTCTGAGCCTCTTTATCAAACTTCTTCTTCTCCATTTCTTTCTGGTAATTATCCCCTTCACCTTCGGACTCAACAACCCCTTTAGGCCCAATCGCCGTCCCGATCATCCCTCCCTTCGCAACAAAATCCTCCATGGCTTCTGTATCACCTGGATAAGGAAACTCACGCCGCTCATACAAATGAGCCAACTCTCTCTCCTCCTTTGGTCTCGGCTTCAACGTCCACCACCCTAGAGGAGAAGTCTCGTTGTATAACCACGCCATGCCGAAGATTGTGTAGGTGCATAGCAATGCTTTCCCCACTTGTTTCCAAAAGAACATATCGTCACGCCCTAATCCGACCTTCTTCAGGTACTTGTTTGCATCCATTGACTTCAACGCCTCTATTCCTATTACACACGCACATAAAAATACCAAGCCGAATCAAAAATTAGCTTACATGATTTCGTTCAGGCATTTCATCGAACACCTTATGTGACAATACTAACTTAAAACACACCAACAAGTAAAAGCCGAAACCTTTGACAAAAACAAACACAACCCATAACACTCTTTCCACGTTAATCTCATTGGCGTATATAATACTAGATAAAGACACAAGACAGAGGCAGATTAGATCGGATGACAAGTCAAAGCATGGTCGGAAAATTCTCACCCGTTTTAGCCTGTTGAAACTGTTTCCGCACCATCTTCTTCTCCGTAGAGTTAAGGAGCTACGACAAAGCTTATGCACGATGATCAACGAGCGTAGCCCAGCAACATTGGCATCTGCAGAAATTAAAGCCAAACGAAGTGAAGTCGATCGATTTCCTCAGAGACTACTAACACAGAACAGCTCAGCTAAACGTTGCCGTTTTTGCTATTGACCATGACAACTTTACTTGGGCCTTTTTATTTACTATATTGGACGAAAAACTTTTAGTTGATGGTTTGGATATTGTGGGCTTGTTTGGTCATAAGCTACAACAAAAGCTTATTCCAAATCCAGTTTTCCGTATTTTGTCTCCGAAATCCAAAAATTATCAACTTTAAGCTATTCTTTAAAAAAAAAAAAGTCGACAAAAAAAATAAAAAAAATAAAATAAAAATCCAAAGTGCACAACTATTTATTCATAATGGTGCTATATTCTTAATGTTTATTGAAAAATTGGGATAAATAACTATATAAGCAAAAACCAATTTGTCCCAAGAAAGTTTGTGTGTAACTCTTAATGTGTATTCAGGATGATTGGTGATCTGAAATTTTGACTGAAAATATTTCTCAGAGAGTGAGCTCATTTTAAGAAAAATACTAGGTGTTCTCCTGCACCATGTGCAGTAAAAAAATTTAAAATATATTTTTAATAGATACAATATAAATTATGTTTAAAACTAATATTTTATTTTTATTATCACTATTTTAATACAATTTTTTAATTGGACATAAAAATTAATATAAAACTATTTTTTTATTTTAATTATATTTAAGAATATACATGTATATATTTAAAATTATAATCTTAGATAGATTTTTATTTCTGATTAATTATTAAATATATTAAAAAATTGTAGTAGAAAATTTTATAATAATCAAAAATTAAAATTAGACAGTATTTATTAAATTTGTAAATATATAAGAAATTAATAATCTTACGATTAAATTTTATTAATTTTCAAAAAAAGAATACATTTTGGAAAAAAATTGTAATAAAATTTATAACTTTAAAATGGGACAACTAGTGAGTTACCATTAATAGAAGTCCAAATTTGCAATGTGTACACTGATGGACGTAAGTGGCGAAACCATTACAATGAGGTTCGTTTTGTGACGAAAAGGCCCTTCGGATGAGTCGAGTACTTGCGTCTGCACGTCTGTCAATAGCACGTGACGAAGCTGACACACTGCTGAGCTACATTACTTCGAATATAGACAGCTAATACCTAGTGAACTCTCACAACCGCACGATCAAATAGCGTCTGGAGATCACCAAGTTCGGATTCTTAAAGAGAACAGCTAGAAGGTAGAAGCTCTTTAAGATCATTTTTTCTCAGCATAGAAGAAGATAACAAATTTCACCAGTTTAACCTCTGAAACTCTATTTTCGAGGCCAGGTAATGTTCGGGTTTAGTATTTTCAATTGCTGTAATTGAGTTGTCCTTTGATTTATAAGTGAATGAGATCGTTGTTCTGTTAATATTCTGGTTAGGGAATGGGTCATTTGGTGAGAACGATCGTTGGTGAGTGGGAAAGATTGGGAACTAGTGTATGAAGATTCAACAGAGATTACACCAGAGCGGCTAATGACATCGAAATCCGAGAGATCGATACTCAGACAACAGTGGTGGAGAAGATCCGCGAGAAGTATAAACTAAGCAAGATGTTGCTACCGCCTGTGGCTGTTCTGTTGACGTATGAGTTCCCTTATTTTGGAAGGGGTCATGGAGATTACACAGGACCGCCGATAGCCTCAGAACAAACAAAGACGTCAAAGATTTCATGTTAATGAAATTCGATGGTGGACAGGTGGAGCTCTACGTGACTATAGGTAGCGGTAATATAGAGCGCTACATCATGCTAAAGAAGGAGGACGAAACACCCTCGGAGGCAGGTTACGAGGGGCCGGATCCGACACGCCTTTCTTTTAGAGGTTACTATTTCTGTTACGCTCCATGCGTTAGGGTATAATGCTAACCACTTTAGTTTATCTATTGGCCGCAGGGCTAACGAGACGCGGTTACTTCCTTGCAAGCGCGTCAGTTCTGAAAGAAATATGCACTTTTGAGGAGCTCCAGTTCGTGATTAAGGCGTCCAGGTTTCTCGCTGAGGAAGTCGACGGCGATGGTGACACGGTGGAAAACAACCCTTATTCAACAGGCATACAATCATTCTCACCGCTGACTATGGCATTGAATACGTCGGAGATGCGTGAAGGCGGGCATGCCCATGTTTCGGGTGAGTGTAACAACAAACATGTGATGTTATACAAAATATGATCATGTTAACTAATAAATAAGCCGTTATCTATTTTGTTAGCTGCTACTGAAAGTGATATTAATGTGTCGCGTATGGTAGCGAGCAATCTCAACGGGGATATCAACACACATGAGGATGATGGCATTGTGAAGGACATCACCTGCTACGATGACGTCGAAGGAGATGCTGGCTCGGCAACAGGTGGAGATGGGAGCTTCCCCAAATCGGGAGACCCCAACTCCTTCATATAAATCAAGTAAGCGGTTTGGTTATGTGGGCTTGCAATAGGTGGAAGGTGTGGTGATATATAGGTTTGATCGGGGGCGACCTAGTTTGTTATTTAATAAAAATTCCCTCAAGCTCAGACACATCGCCAAATATGTAAGGACGATAGGGTTTGTGAATAAGATTGCCAACCCTAAGTTTGTAAGGACTTCTGCGTTAACCGTTGTATGAAATTTGGTTGTATGCTAAAATAAACTTTTTCAAGTAATTTAAGAATAACCAATGAAATGGTCACAGTAATATCCAGCGTTATTTGTTGAATACTACACATATAAGTAAATGAAATTCTTTTACGTAGCAACTACGTGAAGGCTTAACATACATGCAGATACGTAAATCTGATTTAGTATAATTCCAGAATTTAATACAAGTCATAACTTCCAAAAAGTTGGACCTTCTTGTTCGTAAAGGTTATGGGTTTCTATATAAGACAATCTCACTTAATGGGTGAGGATCGAGTAGTTGCAATAAATATCAACATCTGAAGCCCACCTCTCTCATTTGGCATAAACGAGTTTACCCAATACGGCCCATTGGAGAGGAGTTATGTGATTGGTTGACTTAGCTGTGTCTAAACTGACACAAACGTCTGTTCTCCGCGGCAGGGTCCAAATCAGAGGGATTTACTGACAGATACCTTAGCCCCTTTTTCATGCTGTCATAGATCCTACACCTACGAGATACTCTCCTCCACAAGATTACACGGTTAATTGTGATAAACAATGGCGACTCTATCTCCAATGCAACATTGGGAATCAACACCGTGCAAAATATCTTCAATATTATAAGATAGCATTTTAAATAGATGCATCGCGAACGGGTTAACAGTTCTTTTAACACTTGAAGTTAAAATCAAGTGAGAACGAAACCTGTGATATTGAGTTGGAAAGATCAAAACTCTCCTGACAGACATCGTTTTCGCTTGAAAAAAAAGGTTAGTTCTTGAACAAAATACTATTTTAGACTTTATGCTTCATGTTTTAAACCGTGTTTGATCTGCAACTTTGATGGTTTTCTTTTGTTTCAAGTTAGCAATGGGACATCTGGTGCAGATGGTGGTGGGTACATGGGACCGTGGAGGACAAGGAGCTTGGAGGTTCCAAACTGACATAATGTGGCCAAAATACGATGTAGTGGTGCGTGAAAACGAAAGTTACAACAGGCTCCTAGGGATGGTCAGGGAAAGATACAGGCTAGATCAACACCTGCATCCAACAGAGCCGGTTCTTTTGACCTACGAGTTTCCTAACTCGATATCAGAGCCTGGGGACTACACATCAGCTCCTATTGAGATAACAAACGACGAGGACGTCGAAGTCTTCATGTCTGTGAGGATTGATCATGTTTTCCTCGAGCTCTACGTGTCTTTCGGGGGTCAGTATGTTGACCGCTACAGGATCCAGAGACAGCTGGAGGACGTAGATGGAGGAGGTGATGAGGACGGTGCAGGGCCAGAGACACAATCGTGGGAAGGTGAGGTTCTTAGCTTTGGCAACATCCAAGAATATGCGTTGGAACTAACTTGTTCACAAATATATATAATAGGACACAATGGTGAAGGATACATACTGGCTAGGGTGTCGGTGCTTAAAGAGATATGCACGCCTGAGGAGTTTGAGCGTATCACAAACACCTGCAGGGTAGTATCTAATAGGATGGCGTACGCTATGCTAAACAAGGGAAATAGCAACAGCTCATCAGGTGGTTCTTCGTCTAGCAGCAAGCAGTTGGAGGAAACCGTTCAAGCAGGGGGGGTTATAAGTTTGGGGGAAAGTCAAAACAATGACATGAGTACGAGACAGCTAAGCCTAAGCGGTGGTATAAGTAAGATAAATTATACATAGTGTTTTATACCACTGACTTTATAGTAAATGTTAACGGTTATGTTTGAATGTGGCAGCTAGGGGAACTGTTTCATCTGCTCTAGTGCCGATGGCAAGTAAGGGGAAGGGGAAAATGTATGAGTGCGAGGATTATATAACCAACATCGGTAGAGAAACTGTTGAAGCGGGATTAGAAACCATTGACAGTGCTGGAGATGGTGTGACTTTGGCAATCTCCACATGTATAAGCCAGCTGAATTGAACGATTAAAAAAAACCATGTTTCCATAAATTAACGAAAATGTGTTAAAATAATTCGTAGCATGTATGGATAAAAATATTGAACAACTTTGCCCTTTTCATGTAACAGCGAATATAGACGATAGGCTTGAATATGGGTCGTTTCAACGCAACCTGAGTAATGATTTAGACAGAAGTTGCAGCGAGCGGGCAATCCTCATTGGGAGAGGATACCCAAGCGATGGGGATAGTCCAGATACCACCATACTCGGTAATGTTTGAATTGTTTGTTAGTTGATATATTGACGAATACCTTTCATGTTAACAGCTAACCTTTGTTCTACCGTTGGATTGTTGCAGACGGTGAAGACATGACAAAGCCGGATCATCTTTATGTTGGCAAGGTTTTTAAAGACCGCGACGAATTCAAAATGCACATGTCGTTGTATGCAATTGCTAATAAGTTCAGGTTCTTGGTTAAGAGGTCGGAGCCTGGTAAGATGCTACTTGAATGTAGGGGGCGAGACTGTGGATGGAGAGTTTATGCAGCAAAGATAGGAGGCAGCTCGCGCTTCGACATTAGAACAATGGGGAACGTTCATAGCTGCACGGTTAACGAACGTTGGAAATTCAGGAACCACGCGACTACTTCTATTGTGGGCGATATGATTCGGAGCCGGTACGGCAGCGGAGGAGGTAGAGGACCACGGCCAGCTGCTTTGCGGGAAATGTTGAGGGCAGATCATGACATCCCAATAACTTACTGGAAGGCATGGAAGGCAAGAGAGGTTGCAATGGATCAGGGAGCATGAAATGCCGAGAGTGCATACCTATCCCTACCCGCGTACCTTGCGAATCTCTCAAAGGAGAACCCAGGCTCTATCGTGGGACTTGAAACAGCTCTAGGACCTGATGGAGCACATCGATTCAAGTTCCTATTCTTATCATTCGGTGCCAGTATCATCGGCTACCCCTACATGAAAAAGGTTGTGATCATAGACGGGACCCATCTGAAAGGGAAGTACGGAGGCTGCCTGTTGGAAGCAAGTGCTGAAGATGGCAACTTCCAGATCTTTCCTCTCGCATTTGGGATTGTGGACAGCGAGAATGATCAATCATGGACATGGTTCTTCAACAAACTCCTCGAGGTCGTGGCTGATTCAGAAGATCTTGTCTTCGTCTCTTATCGCCACAACTCTATATACTCTGGAATAAGAAGGGTATGGCTTAACTGACAGTGGTCCCTTTTCAATTTAAGTACACCTCCTCATAAGTGTAAACATCTTGTTAGCAGCTATTTACACTGGTAGCGGGAACGTTGATATTTGTCCTGTATAGTTGGTTGTACCTATGTGTTTATGCAAACAACATTTGTTTGACTACGTAGATTTATGATATTTTTGTGATTTTTCAGGTTTATCCAATGTCACAGCACTGTGCCTGCCTTTTGCATTTACAGCGCAATGTGCAAGCAATATACAAGAAGAAGCATCTCCAATACCTTATAGCTCGCGCTGCACGGGCATACCGCGTGGAGGATTTTAACTTTCATTTCAACAAGATCAGGTTGATTGACATCGCATGCGCTGACTATCTTACAAGGGTTGGGTTGGAGCATTGGGCAAGGTCCCATTTTAAAGGTGCGAGGTACAACATAATGACCAGCAACCTCGCTGAGTCTCTTAACGCCGCATTAGCTGAAGCAAGGGAGTATCCAATAGTTGGCCTCATCGAGTACATTAGGACTATGGTGATGGGCTGGTTTTCTACGAGAAGGACAAATGCAATGACTAATGTTAGCGCGCTAACCCCACGAGTAGCTGCGATGGTTGGCCGTAACTTTGCTGTCTCTACTGGCTATGCTATCAGACATATTATCAACTCCGAGTATGAGGTCCGTGACCAAGATGGTGTGTTCAACCGCGTCGACCTTAGTGGGAAGAGATGTTCATGCAGAGAGTACGACATGATTGGGATTCCCTGTACACATGCCGTAGCTGCGGGTCTGATCTGGGGCGGCCCTGTGTCTTATGTGTCATACTTATATGATGTTCCCCTAAGCTCTAGCCACATCGCCAAATATGTAAGGACGATGTGGGTAGGGAATAAGATTGCACCCCACTTTAAGATTATGTTTAATGAAACGTTATGCTGTTAACTCTACGAAAGATTGTGGTGGTTATTATATATTTTAACCGTTAAAAATATTATTATCATGGCTGCAATGAACTGAATCAAGTTTAGATTGTTGATGCGAGCCGATAAATTTACTTAAGACAGAGCATTGATATGATTAACTTCTGACAAAATCATATAAATTCAAAGATTTGTTTAGTTCTTTAAGTAGGTATATAATTAGAATAGACTGTTAAGGGAATCTTTGGGAAAATAATGATACATTACAGTATCTCGGAAACACCAAGGTTTAGTGCAACGGTAGGAGGAATTAATGCTGTATTATAAACCAAGTACCTTTTATAATTACATAACCAATGTTTGAGAGGTTACGACGTGGTTGTTTAGTCTTTTAGTCACCGTCAACACAATGGGTAACAGTTAAACTTCGAATTGACAACAATGAAGACAAGCTAATGATTACAAATCGTATTAGCAATACGCTTATATGTTTGAAAAATAATTCAAAGGAGGGTAGAGAGTCGGGAAAGGTTTGAACAAACAAGAAAAAACATGAAAATTCGTACGGAAATCAAGCAAATAGAGTTTTTAAAGTTCAATCAGCAGAGTAGTTAGGATTGGTTTCTCCCAAATGGGCTGTTGTAAATGGTGACAACCAACTGTTTCGCGGCATCAGGCAGAACAGATGGTGTGAGTCCTTTGCATCCCTGAGGACCAACGGTAGAGTGGATTTGGATAAGCAACGCGGTCATGACGGCTGAGTCAGTTGTGGAGAGAACCTGGGGAATCGATCTAGCCCTTGTGACCCCAAAGGGTTTCGGTGGATCTGAACTGCTGCCTGCTCTTCCTGCTCTGACGATGTAAGGAGACATATTGGCAATTGGTGTAAGTTCCTTTTTAATCTGCGCCTCCATTTTAAGCGCGGAGTTGCAGTCGAGTACGTGGACGGTTGAGGACCTGGAGTCGATACAGACACCAATCCAGTGGTGCTGATCAATATTAAAGGGAAAATAAATCCTCTCCACGTCGCATGCCTTGGCCTTGTTGATAACATCCTGTGAGAACTTAACCCTGTGCCTATCCTTCAGCGCCGTCTTCACAAAACGGGGGTAGTTAGCCTTGATCGCGGCATGTAGAGATGAGTCGAATATAGCGGCATTGTTAACCGGTCCAGTGATTGTTGATCCCAAAAAAGCCATGACAAGATCCATAACCTAAATAAACTATGTTAGAGGGGGGATGGAATGAAAGAGATTTAAAGTTGACGAAAAGGAAACTTAGGCGCCATGTGTGTTGTCCTGTGTGCAACATTCATAAACTCACGAGTCGATATTTTAGAGTTCCCTCCTAAAATTATGAACCTGCGATATATTATCGTATCAGCCACATTTATAGTTAGCGTAAAATAGCGTCTGTAGCCGTGTTTGATGCGTAGCAAGTATGATTATTCACGTGCTCACTCTATGGGGTTTAGTAGTGTCGCAATCTCTTCAAGCGCCGCACCCACATCAGGTGCTACCTTGTATGAGACAGTTATTTTGGGGTCGCACTGGAAGTCCTCCAAAACGGCTGGGGTTGCGCAGTTTCTTTTACTCTTCCGACCGATGTTCCTTCAGCAGGTTCCGGCGCAGAGGGTGGAATTATGGTGCGAGGACATGCTTCCACCGCGACCTCAGCATTACCTTCCTGGGTAACCCCAAGAGAAAAGGAGGGATTTTCAACCTATACACGTTGGGTGAAAATTTGGTAAGTAGTGGTAAATATTTATGTCGGGTACAAGAAAGTAAAGGTACTGTGGGGAAGTGCTCAGCAGGTGGAATATCCGCGTGAACACGCGAAGGAGGCGACTTCTGAATGGGAATCTAAAAAAAAAGGGATCAGATTCGAATGGCAGAAACAGTGTTCTCGATTTACTGATTTTATTTGGAAATGTACCTCGTCTACGTCCATATCAGACGGTCGTGCATCTTTTTGGACTCCTCCCGTGCCCTGTCCATCTTGTGAGTCGCATACTTCCTGGAATTATGGAAAAGGGTTATGGTTCTCGATCACAGAAACAATGACATTAAGTTAGAGAAAGGGGAAAGGATATAGATACAAATACCAGTTCATCAACTTTGTTTGCTTCAAGGTCGGCGAGAACGCGTCTAACAGATTTATCAGGACATGGTAATGGGGGCAGTAGCGTCGATGTGGCCTTTCTCAACATGTGGATCCGCTGCTGAGTCGCTGCGAGTATCTTGGACCTGCACAAGAGAGTATGTAGGGAAGTATTAATGGTTAGACGTAACATTCACGAGACATTATTAACGGTTATTTTTAGAGTTAACAGTTAGACAAACACCTAACCTCTTCCGTTACTGTATCTGCGGCTTCGTCGTGTCCGCCCGGGTCGCTGGTGGTGTCCTCTGTAATCCCAATAGTTGGTTCAGCAGCCTGTTAAACCACCAAAATTTCATTACTCCCCCATGTCGGGTTGGACAAGATTAAGACGACTAAATGTTCTCAGAGTTTGTAACAGTTAATAATATGTTTAACAACTACTAAATATGTTACCTGGTCAGTGTGGTGCGGAGGTGAGTTCGCTTCAGACCTCTCTGGGTGTACAAATGTCTGACAAAAGTAAAAATTGTTAGCAACTGAGGCAGGAAACACGAAAATTTAAGGGGAGAAAATGAACCTGTTGGGAGGTTTGAGGGGATTTAAGCATTGAACCAGCGTGAGTATGGTCTAGATTGTCAGCATTATTGGTGGAAGCTCTTGCGGCTGAGCTAGCACCCTTATGTTGAGCGCGCGGGACACCTTTAGATCCTACACGGGTAGACTCTTCACTTTCAGAAGCAGTAGGTATGTCAGACATGTCAGCCGGTGTAGATGCTATAGGGTTACGCAGGAAATCAATTATTGCCTGAACAACGTTCCCTTGTACGGTTCCCATCTCCTCTGTAATGTTGTTTTTTACCCTCTCCTCCATGCCTTTGAGATCCACAACCGCGGCGTTTAAAGCACTGATTTTCGTCTCAAGGCCTAGCCGGCACATGACAGTTTCAACATGGCCTCCAATTGACTCCATGAGATCTTTAGTAACCTTCTGTGAAACCCGGTTTGCTATAGTATTAATACTAGCAAGCGAGTTGACTTCATTTCCTTGATTTGATTCTCTGTCCTGCTTTTCCTTCTCCTGTTTTTCCTTGGCATCTTTTTCCTTCTGCTTCTCCGCTCTCAACCGAGCGATGTCGGCTGCAGTAAGGCCCCCTGTAAACATCCCTCTTTTAAATTCATAACAGTTCATAATAAGCCTAACTAGATTTTCAACCAAACGATCCTCCTTCTCGTCATCCCAAGAGAAGTCTTTCCCTAAAGCCCACTCCTCATGTGGGTCGTCGAGAATAGACCTGACTGCGACCTGCATAATGTGGGAAACAAGCAAAGAACATTAGGGGATCATAACATGTAGCGGGTACGGTCTGGTGTTCCGTGCATCAACAATGATAACTATTATAATAAACTGAAACGTTTAGGTTTGCGTCTAGCTGCTAACCTTGCATTCTAAGTCCAAGTCTCTAGCATGACCCGGTACCACAACGAATTTTGCTGTACCCATGTCGTCTGATGCAGCCGCTGCATCCTCTGATTCATCCGCTACATCCTCGGTGGTATCAGTCTCGCTTTCTGAATCAATCACAACTACTCGAGCATGCCCCTGTCGATTCACCTCTTCTTTCAGGGGAGGAACAGCCGCTATCATGACAAGCTGGATGGCGTCAACGAACCCTTGCAGCACAAAAGAGTCATGAGCCAGGGCTATCTCGTCTTTCTTGACCAGCGTCGACATGAGGAGTTGGAATGAGGAGCGCCCCCACGGGTAAGCCATGAACTCGTCGAGGTCACGAATCATCTCGACGTGTTCCGGTATTATCTTCGGCGTATGTGAAGATGGAAGAAGGACGAATGATGTAATAGCAAGGCATGCATACTTGATTCTTCTGTCGCGGTCCTTCACCTTTTTGTTTTTGAGCATGTCAACAATCGTCTCGACAGAACATGATTTCAATGACCCGAACAACTCCTTCCAGTAGAGTTTCTCTTTAAGCGGGTTCTTCCTTTTTCTAGAAGCCGTCGGAAACCTACCGCAATTCAGTCCGGTGACAATGGCGAATTCACGCAGTGAAAATCTAATCGGAGTGCCGGCGAATAGGATCCAAATCTCGTACTTCTTGTTAGTCTTCAATCTCCTAACAATTATGAAGTGACCGAAGGCCCCTGAAAATGGAGGATTTTCATATAAAGACAACACCTTCCCGAAAGTTGAACTGCGGAGGAAATTAGCTTCCTCGGTTTCAAGCGCTTCGATGATGGATTCGGTTCTTTTGATCTTGTGGTACGAGTTCACTCGTTGGCCGGAAGGTTCTTCTCCGAATGCAAACATCCGACGGGGGAGCATCGGTTCTTCCATTTTTACGATTATTGTGAGATTCTGGTAAAGAGTAAAGGGAGACGGGAGTGTAATTAATAGAGAAATGTCGTTGATAAAATAATCAATGTGGCCTTTAGCTCAAACCGCCGTAAGCGAACCGTCTCGAGTAAAATTCAATTCGACAAATTTAAATAAAAATTTAAATAAAAAAAAGAAGCGCCTTTCTCCATCGATATCGGTGAGACCCTGGTTCGACGTGATCAATCAAAAACAGTAACCGCTGTACGCTACTCTATGGATCGTGCTGTTTAATGAGTAGGGGTGTTTTCGTCCTCAAGAAAATCGGTTTAAAGAGATGTGTATGAAGCAAAACGGAGGTTAGATCATAGGCAGAAACACCAATTTTCTCTTTTAAAATATATAACTAAATGATATTTTCGAAAATTTTAATGTCATATTTGAATATATTTATTTTAATAATGATTTATGAATTATTATCATATTTTAAAAATATTTCCAAAAACACTAAATGTAATATATGAGTTATTACCATGTTCTATAAAGATTTCCGAATATATATATATATATATATATCTTTACATTAAATAAAATTGTTCATGTCATATTTAATCATATGTCATGTCATCAATTTTAATAAATATGTCACTATTTGTGTACATGTCATATCTAATCATAGGTCATGTCATCAATTTTAATAGATATGTCACTAATTTTTTGTGAAACTGATTGTAAAGAAAACATGCGGCGAAATCACTTCGCAAATATAATCTAGGAGATTTCAAATGTGGAGTGAATTTATCACCCAACAAAACCAAAGGTATCAAAGCAAAGCATTCATATAAAAATCATCTGATGATCGACTTGTTAGGTGTTAGTTGCAAACACACGTATATAGTTGATATAATTACAATGGAAACAATTAGTTACTTTCGCTATATATTTTATTTTAAGTGTGTATGAATATGATAATGTTTATAAGCCAATATTTAATATTAATTACAAAATTATAAAGTATCAATTAAAGTTGTTTCCTAAACAATTTGATTTTTTTTGGTCAAAAACAATTTGTTTTTTTGGGACGAAAAGTTCTTACTAATTTACTGACCACAAAATCTATAGAGGCAAATGAAATATGAAACATATAGTAAGTTAGTAACGTCCGAATTCAACCAGATATGATACCATTTTTGATATTTCCGCTGCGTTTTCTTATTAGAATTTTATGCATATTACATGTTGTCCTATTTTTATTTTACTTAGACCAACCGCATTTATGAGTTTTAAGAGGGGTTCACACGCTAAACGAGAAGAAAAAATTATTATAAAAAGCAGCATCGATGACTTCGTCTCTTCCCATCTCTTCCCGTCTCTTCCTCATGAACCCGTATCAAAACTTTTTAGCGGGCCCCACGACATGTGGCGGCCCGCGATTGGTCATTTATTTATTTTTTTTTTAAATAAAAAAAAATAACAAAAAATCAATTTGTGAACCCCAATAGAGGGTTCAGCGCTGCGCATGCCCTTATATTTCAGAAACTTCCCAAATGTACATAAAGTGTTCAACCTTAAGCACTTCCCGTTTCTTAGAATGAGCTAACTACCATTGACTAAATACTTATTCTCCAAGAAACATATCTTTTCACTCGGCTTATTTCATTTGAATAACGTATTTTACCTATAACTAAAATCGTGCTATTAATTTAAGAAAAAGAAATTGAAATGCTTATTTCTTTTCGATTTCACATTGCATAAGTTATGGAATTTATGATCTTGATAGCTGATCAGTAGTGTCTAACTAATCAGTTTTATTTAACGTAGCCACTTCTGTTTTTTTAAAGGATTAAATCCGGGTCAATGATGACACATACCTAATCTCCGGGTAGAGATACATCTCACAGATAGACCATCTTCTGGGCATTCAAAGGAGCTGAAAACAATAGTTTATATCCGTGTGGCCGGTGGGGTTTGTATCCGGATTCACTGTATTAGAATTTTATTTTCCTTCAAGCGTCACTTATGTTTTCGTGTGGCCACTTATGTTCACTGAATATTTTCGTTTAGTCTCAAGTTTTTATTTCTATGCTTGTCTATTAATCAACATGCACCAAATAATGAGTATAGTTAATTTGATTCCGTGTTGTATACACACAATATTCTTATCGACTAAAATAAAAATTTCCCAACGACTTTTTCCTGATTGAAACAGTATCAATCCTTGCTTGTTATAGCCTATTGTAAAAATGTTTCTCATTTCTACACAGTACACACACACAAATATATATAAACACATTCATCTCCACCATATATGTCTCTCACCAATATCTCCAAACAACAAAAAAAGGAAAAAACAAAGCATAAACAGGAAAATGGAAGCCCTAAACCCTCTCTTAACCGGCTACGCTCTTTGGTTCTACTTCCCCTCCCGGAAACTAAGCGGTCCCGAAGTCTTACCTATCGTTTTTAATCCCGAACCGTAAATGAGTCCATGATTGGATCGCTGATAACCTCCGAGCCACTGGCGGTACGTACCAAACAAGCACCATGGTGATACCTCTCGTGGCACAGACGCGAGGGTTTTACACCGTGACTTGTCACCCAAGAAATTTCGAGCACATTCTTAAGACAAGGTTTGATAACTACCCGAAAGGTCCGATGTCGCGAGCTGCTTTCCACGAACTCTTAGGACAAGGAATCTTTAACAGCGATGGTGACACTGACACATGGCTCATGCAACGTAAGACCGCAGCGCTTGTCGCTTGAGTTCACTACTAGGACTCTTAGACAAGCCATGGCTCGATGGGTTAACGGGACTTTCAAGACCCGGTTATGGTTTATATTAGACCGGGCGGTTAAGGACACCAAACCAGTTGATTTTCAAGATTTGGTTTTGAGCTTAACTTTTGACAACATTTGTGGTCTGACCTTCGGGAAAGACCCGGAAACATTATTTTCGGATCTTCCATAGAATCCATTTCCGCGTTTGATGCTGCCACTGAGTCTACTCTGAAGAGGCTTCTCTATACCGGTTTCTTGTGGTGGATTCAGAAAGCTATGGGGAATGGTTCGGAGGATAAGCTCAAGAAGAGCCTTGAAATCGTTGAGACGAACGATGCAATAGACGCTCGAGAAAACTCTCCGTCTGATGACCTCTTGTCGCGTTTCTTGAAGAAACGTGACGCTAACGGCAACATTCTTCCCACCGATGTTCTTCAGCGTATCGCGCTTAACTTTGTCCTTGCGGGTCGAGACACTTCTTTTGTGGCCTTGAGCTGGTTCTTTTGCTCGTCATGAACAGTCCTGAGGTGGAGAAGAAGATCATTGAGGAGTTATCAACGGCTCTTGAGGAGACACGTGGCGGTAATCAGCGAAAGTGGACGGAGGAGCCGTTGGAGTTTGACGAGGTAGATATGCTCGTCTACCTCAAGGCTGCTTTGGCTGAAACGCTGCGTTTGTAGTTTGCACCCTTTCGTGCCTCAGTTGAAAATATAATAATTTAATATTTTTATTTATTTTGTTCATGGAAATCAGGAAATATCATACTCTATGCATAACGCATATGACTAGGAGTGATATGCATAAAACACTTAAATTAGCATAGACATACTTAATTGCTTCATAAATATTGATTTATGTCTAAATATATTTATCATTTTTCATAAAAGTTTAAAACAAATCTCTACAACTATGTAGTGACTAATTAATTGCATAATGTTTTCTAATAGTGATGAACCTAACTCACACCCAAAAGCTAGTTCATGAGTGGAGGATTGCCCATACACATATATAATGCCTCAGGATCACAGTCACCACCGATGTGGGATATCTAATAGCCCCTCACGAGATGTGGGTGGGAAACGGTCCAATCGGAAACAGTCCAAACCCAACATATCGGAAATACCACAGCAAAATGAGTTAATTTTATAAGCTACATAGATAGACAACTATTTAGATGAGAAATCATCTACTGGACTTAACTATAGGTTCTGATACCATAATAGTAATGCCTAACTCACACCCAAAAACTAGCTCATGAATGGAAGATTATCCATACACATATATAATGCCCAAAGACCACAATCACCACAGATGTGGGATATCTAATATTTCTTTTAAGCTTACTATCACAGATTTTGTTCTTCCAAATCACTATGTTGCTATCAAGTATCAAATGCTGTTACAAACTTACAATAACATTTAACTTGTACTTAATTCTAGTTATTATTTACCAAAAAGAACATGGCAAAACTAGCGTAAGAGCAACTCACATGGTTAGAAACTATGAAGATTAATTTCGAAACAAAAACTTGATATTATAATTATTTATTTATGTTTTATTTTCTTTAAATTAGTTAGTCATCTATTGAATGACATGTATCCCTTTTAGTATACCATAGTTTCTTAAATATTCATAAGACAGCAACAAACAATCATTTTATTTTATTTTAATCATTCACTTTCCGTTTGACCAGGATTTCAAGTACGTCATAGAAGACGACGTTTTGCCCGACGGGACATTCGTGCTAAGAGGCTCGACGGTGACATACTCAATTTACTCGATCGGACGAATGAAAACCATTTGGGGCCAAGATTGTCTCGAGTTCCGTCCAGAGCGGTGGTTCGCAGCTGAAGGTGACCGTTTCAAGACTCCTAAGGATAGTTTTAAGTTCGTAGCGTTTAACGCCGACCAAGGACTTGCTTGGGCAAAGACTTGGCTTCTCTCCAAATGAAGTCGGTGGCTTCAGCCGTTCTCCTCCGTTACCGGCTGTTTCCAGCTCCCGGTCACGGCGTTGAGCAGAAGATGTCGTTACCGCTCTTCGTGAAGAACGGGGTACATGTCTACTTGCAACCTCGTGGTGAGGTGCTTGCGTGATTGATAAGTACGAGAGTTATGGTAAATACTAAATATGCTTAACATTTGGAAGACATGTTTGTCATTTGACATTACATTTTATTAGCAATCTATTTAATTTCTATGATTTCTCCACCTACAAACATATGTATTATGATATATGCATTTTTTGTGACTTTGTTTGTTCAAGTTTGTTCAACTCTTTAGGAATAAAAGTCTAGTGGTTATAATGAGTATACATTTAACTGAATTAATGGACTTATCTTTAAATTAACCAATTTCATAACGTAAGTGTGGGAATCAATTTCGCACTGATCACTAGCTAAAACAACTACATTAATGGACGACGTATAATTAGATTAACCAATTTATAACGTAAGAGGGAAGTAACCTCGCACTAACCACAAGCTAAAACAACCATTATAATTTACTTGAACAAAATATTGGCAACAAATTACTTAAACAAAATTACTTCAAGTGAATAAATAGTATAGTAATGATAAAGAAATAAACTATAAAATGAAGAAAATATTCTGCTACACATTAAGAAGCACATAAACCCTAATTATTTTGATAAGAGAAGACGCTTGTATCTTATGTTCCATAGAAAGTTTCAAGAACATAAATTATTAAATAACCAAAGAGAAAGATAGACAATGACCATAATCATGGAAACAATGCTCACATAATATCACCATGATAATGTTGGTATCTAGAACAATGGGAAACACTTGTTGCTACCATGAATAGAACCAGAGAGCATCTCCATCAGATCCATCTCTCTTCTTTCTCCTGTAGAGTTAGCCTGAGGCACAAGCAACTCGCTATGGCCTCCCTGCTCTGCGGTAGTGGAGGACGTGGAAGATGAGGAAGAAGGAAAATGCGGGTTGGAGTAGGACGACGCCGTACCATTCAGCAAGTATGACAAGTAGACATCAGATGCAAGGTGAGGTTTACTCTCAGGAACGGCAGCCATTGCTTGATCCTGATGATGAGTCCATACACTTTTGTGCGAGTTAGGGTTCTTGATCATGTTTACCTCGTCAGAAGTTTGGTTTAAACCAATGTTGTCAAGAGAAACCGGGTGGTTTGCAAAGATGTTTTGTAGGTAAACTAGCTCTTCGTCATATGGATCGCCAAGGATCGTTGATGTAGAATCTCCATCCGAGTAGATCTGATCAAGTTTTGGTGTCGAAAGTACACTGATGGAGTTCTCATTCTTACTATCGTCATTGTCCTTTCTCTTGACATTATCGTCAATGCTTTTGATGTAGTCTTGGAGAATGCATGGCCTTTTAGCTGCTGGAGAGAGATCGCTATCGTCGTTATCCGCTGCTTCACGACGCTTTTGTTTGCGTTTTGAGTTTTGGCGACGTTTAGTCGCGTTCCAATGATTCTTTATAGAGTTCTCGGTGCGTCCTGGTATGAGTTTAGCGATCTCTGCCCACTTGTTCCCAATTCTTCTGTGTGTTTCTACAAGAACCCTTTCTTCTTCTTCATTCCATCCATCTTTCTGATAACACATGAGAAAAACGTAGATAGAGACTTATGTTTAAAGTTATAACCCTAGCTAGAGACTTATGTTAGAACCCTAGATCTACACAAACACATCCTATAAAGTATAAACAAAAATCACAAAAAAATATTATATATTAGGAAAAAGAACCTTGATATCAGGACGGAGATGATTCTGCCATCTCTCACGACATTGTTTGCCTGCTCTTCCCTCAAGTTTTTCCGAGATCATTGCCCATTTCCTCTCCCCAAGTTGCCTCACTAACCTTATCAACTTCCTATATACATATTCGTTCGTATTTACAAATGCATAACTATAAATTTAGATTTTTATTTAGAGGCATGAACTTATCGACGGCAAATATCTACATAAAAATAATTCTATAACATATACATACCTGTCTTCTTCAGCCGTCCATTGTCCTTTGATAAGATTCTTGCATGGTCGCTTCTTCGTAGGGTTTTGAACACCTCTGGTCGCATCTTTGACGACCATGTCTCCAGTAGACATTCCGCCAGTGGCGACCAAATGTTTATCCTTCCTCGGACCAAACGTGAGGTTTTCTTTGTTGTCGTTTTTGGTCTCAATCGCCTTTGTCTTCTTCATGATCGGTGGGTGTCGGTCTATAGAACAATCTTGTTTCTTTGGATACAAGGTATCATTCTTTTGGCCGTATAAGAATCTCTCCACGGCGGTCAAGGGAGGCGCAGCTCCGTGGACAAGGCGTTGGTGCTCCATAGAGGAAAAATAAAAGATTAATAGAATGGAGAGGAGATCACAAAGGAGAGAGTTTAGCTAGTAACAAGGACTATGAGAGAGCTTAATCAGTTGCTATATAGACTAATGAATTAATTACCCATTAAATTATACTAAATTTCATATTTTCTTTTAAAATATTAAACGAAATAAAAATTTATATGCATTTAAAGCTAAAAGAAAATAATAAAAAGAAGCTGTTTAAGACTACACAATTTGATAACTAAAACGTATCGATATTTTAGTTGATTACTATATGCCTATAGGCCTATTAGTCAGTAAATTTCAGATCGATATATCTCCAAAATCCTCTCATAATTCATTTCCTGTTATATATACGTTATACGACGCCATTGTTGCTTATTAAACAGTATTTACCAGTGAACATAAGTTGGTTGTAGAACAATAGTCAATCATTTTCTAGTACAATTCGTTTGTTTGGCAGCAAAACTCATGAACTTTAGCCGTCTTTAATTCTTTTCATTTTGCGATATAAGTAAAATATGTACTTAAATAGGAAGGGCAATCAAGACCGTGCAATATGCCAAATGGCGACTGGACTAGTTTGTCTTAGCTAATGGTAATTGTGAATATCGTAAAGACTATCACATCCTCGTGAGAGGAATTAGAAGTCTAGACCTATAATGTGAATTAAGGATAGTGTGGGAATAGTTGAAGTTAATTTTGTTTGTAAATTTTGTAACTGACCAAGTGGTGAACGGAAAGACCATCAATGGTAATTTATTTGGCGCAAAATGAAAATATGGAAAAATAGTTATGCTATGAATTAATGATTAGTTGACTACCACTAATTATTTTCGAAGGACAGATTGAGGAGAAGACTAAGCCATCCCAGCCACATTTAATTGTTTCGAGTCTTGAGTAACGTATTCTGAATCAAAATAATTAGTCTTTTTGACAGTGATTTCAATAATCTCTTAGCCTTTTTTATTCAAAAAGAAATGTACCATATAGTTAGTATTTTCTCAGTTTATTGGGTCCTTAAATCATATAAAATGGGCTTATGTGGGTAAGTTTCACTTTCACCTTCTGCAATCCTTCGAGATTCGTATACAGTCAAACCTCTATAAATTAATAATGTTGGGACTGTAATTTTTTATTAATTTATAGAGATTATTAATTTATCGAGATACTAATTGAACCAAAAATTTAATTTGGGACTAGGAAATTATATTAATTTATAGAGATATTAATTTATAGATTATTAATTTATAGAGGTTATATTGTATATCGGAAGCCTAGAGATCATGCATAGATCAATGAAATCAATAAAACATAAGGATTATCTGTACTATAAAGTGATTTAGCTTATGTGTCTGTTTCTCCTGAACCTGAATTTTAGATCTTTTTGCATATTTATCATATTATTCATGATTTTAGATAGGATTGGGAATTATTATCCGAGATCCGGATCCGATCCGAGATCCGATCCGGATCCGCTCTGAAAATAGGATATCCGGAGCGGCCGGATCCGGATCTGGATAGTGAAATGTCGGATCCGTCGAATCCGGATCCGGATATCTAGATTTTTAGGTCCGGATATCCGGATTCTGATCCGATTTTTTAAAATATATTAAAATTTTAATTTATTAATAAAATTTATATGATTTATTAATGTTTATACATAAAATTAGTCTTATAATATTACATTTAATTTTAATGATATTATATGCATAAGATACATTAAAACATTTTGTAAAAATTATTTAATTTATATAATATTTATAGATTTTTGTATTTAATTTGCATTTTAAAAAATATTTTTATTTTTTTTTAATTATTTTGACAGATCCGGATCCGAATCCGGATACTCGCGGATATCATGATATCTAGACGGATATCCGAAACCCGGATATCCGGAAATCACGAATCCGGATCCGGATACTAAAATCACGGATTCGACGGATACGGATCCGGATCCGGATACCTCGAAATCCCGGATATCCAGATCCGTCTCACCCCTAATTTTAGACTTAATCAATAATCCTCATAAATGTTTTTCATATATTTTAATAATAAAAGTATTTGAAAACATGATAACTACATTTTTCACTATACCAATATTTAATATTATCTTACTTATTCATTAAATTTTTGATATATTTAGTAAATAATTCATTATTTAACTGATACAAATTAATATTATAAAATTATCTTAAAAAATAATAAAAACGTGTTTTAAGAAAAAAAGATAATCTCATATACCTATCTTGAGTTTATATATTTATTTTTTAATTATTTATTAATTTTATATACGCATATAATGACTAGATTTATTATTATACTAAAATATTAAAGATAGTTTTACAAAATAAAAAATAAATTTATAAGCTTAACAAAATTTGATTTATATTTGTTTGTTAATGTGACTTTTTGAATTTTTTTTTAATTATTATTACAGTTGCAAAATAACATGTATTTGTTATTTAAGTTGAAAATTAATATTTATTTATTTTATTTTAAAAGTTTTCACGAGAATCATATTTAAAAATATTTTTAAAATATCTGCTTTTAAAGAGAATATTTTTCGAAATATTAATTTTTTATTTACAACATGTGTCTTATATTATAAAATCAATTATTTTTACTTTTATTTTTTTTCAAAAGTTTCACAGAGTTATGACTTTGTTTCAATAAAATTTCTTTAGAAGACTATTATATAAACAAAAGTGTGATTCTATATATTTTTAATCAAATATTTTTCACAATAATTTATTTTAGTTATAATTATTAAATCTTGAAAGTTAAAAACCACTTGAAAATAAAAAAAAAACTATGATTTAACAATAAAGAAATATCATTTAATAGAAAGTAGCAATTTCTATTTTAGAGTAAAAAAATATAGATTGGTTATAGCTTATTTTTCTCTGTTATAGCATTTAGGAATTAAAATAACAATGGATATGAAATGTTTTTATCTTATACATTACATATTAATATTTTGTTTGTCCATATGATATGTTTGCGTGTTTATTCAATTATCATGGAAGGTATTTTAAAATACAATTATAATCAATATTTTAATTAACAATGATTTATATAATATGTAAAATTGGGTCAGTTTAACATTATTGTATTTTTTTATTAATTTTGAGATTTTGATAACTTCAAAATTTTGGCTTAAATTTTTATTGACAATTATGTACTTTCTTATTAATTAGATAAATGTTTTACAATTAATATAATAAAAACTGATTAACGATAACAATATATTTTAAAATAAATATTTTTTTGATATTTAAACTAACAGTACATTTACTAATAAATATTTATAAATGAATTATGCCCGCAAATGCAGGCAAGTCACCTAGTATTGATTTATTTTATATATTGAATATGATGATTATCAGATTGAATAACCAACATCAGTATAAACAACAATGGGGCTTCTAACTTTGTGGGTGCCATCAGACCATATTAAACTTGCAGAAGAAGGCAGCTTTGGGTCGATATTGCTGCCTGAAACAGCCACGGTGAAAGACTGCTTCTCCTTCACCGACTTCATAAACAGGACATCAGGCGTAACCTTGACACTGAGCTTAGACCCGTGATTTAAGACAATCGTCGATTTGTATGTAGAGTTGGGGATGCCGACGTTGGTGACGGTTCTGTTGAAAGTGACGGTGAAAGAGCTATTACTTTCCGAAACTCTAGCCGACATTGAAGGATAGTTGAGGTTTCTTGGTAAGGTGTTTCCAGTGCAAGTGATGGATTCACCGGTAATGAGTTTAAGGGTTTTGGAAGTGTAGTTCAAGCCGCAGAGAAAGGTGATGTGGTCTGCTTTGTCTAGTTCATAGACAAGTCCAGGATTTAGAGCAGCTATTGGGTCGACATGGCCGGCTCCATAAGCGAACTCGGTTGATGCAGCTCCAGTTTCAGAAGTATTCATTGACCAAGCTGCAAATGTTAATTAAGAGACCCATATAAGAACAAAGTTATGGACAAAAGGTTTTACTTGTAATACAAGAAACTAAAAATCCGGATATGAGTTTTGCGTTACCGGTTGTCATGATAGCAGATTGGATCGCAGCTGGAGACCAGTCAGGATGAAAAGTCTTGATATATGCAGCCACACCAGCAACGTGTGGACAAGATATTGAAGTGCCAGATAGAACAGAGTACTCCACATGCCTCTGGTCGATATCTTCTGTAGGTGAGCCCAAAGGTGAATACGCAGCAAGAATCTCCACTCCTGGTGCTGTTATATCCGGCTGCATTTCAATCAACCTTTGTCTCTTAAAATCATATTTGTAAGCAACAAAATTAAACAAAGATAAAACAGTATATGTCACCTTTAGAAGGTCAACAGCGATAGGGTTCGGACCACGAGAAGAGAAGGAAGCAACTTTAGGCGCTTTCTGATTAAAGACTGCCTCAGTTTTCAGAACAGTACCTTGCCTCGACCTGAGAATAACAAACATAGATATATCAAAACAAAGGAAAAATCTGGAGCATAGTTAAGTGCTTGAACAGAGAGAGTTACTTTGTGGAGTTAACGTAAGAGACAAGAAAGTCAAAGTCATCTGATGATAGAGCAGAGAGGGGACGGGAGCTAACGATGGCATAGTTTATGTAGTCTTTATTTATGGTTGCAACAGCTACATCTGAACTAAATGGATATACGCTCACCAATATTTTTCCCTTGGCCTCAGATCCTTGGAAGACAAGAGGATAGTTCTTTCCTTTGAGATCAAAAGCATTCACTGATCTCCCCTGTTATGACAAAAACATATGTCTGAAAGGGACAAAGAAAGAAGATACTATATATCATCATAGGAATGAAAATATTACATTGATACTTACCACAAGTGTCTTGCCGTTTTGGATAACAACTTTGGTTAGAAAGTCACGGTTTGTTGTGCTGGCTCCAACGGTTAATATCCACGGCGCAACGCTACCGACTGACTTTGGCTTCGGACCTGTGTTACCGGCTGAGTTCACAGTGAGGATTCCTTTAGCCATAGCGTGGAAAGCCCCGATGGCAGTTGTGTCCTCTTCGTACCTACGGGCCGCTCCCCCTCCACCGATGGAGATGCTGATGAGGTCCACATCATCTGCTATTGCATCATCAAATGCAGACAGTATAGCATCTGAGTTGCAGACTGTGCTGGTGCAGACTTTGTAAGCAGCGATTCTAGCAGCTCGAACACCGCCTCTAGCGGTTCCATTGCCGATACCAAAGAAGCTTGTCCCCGCAACTGCGTTTCCAGCCGCAATGGATGATGTGTGTGAACCGTGGCCATCGAGGTCCCTAGTGCCTTCTCTTGTGTAGTCTCTTGCTCCGATCAACTTGCTGAAAAAGCATTGTAAAAAACATCAGTATCAGCCATAAACAATACTAGTTTCATCTAAGAGGGAACTTAGAGAGATCAGTCTTTCTTTATAACATTATAAGAGCTGACAGTTTTGAGAATTACTTGTTGCAAGTGAAGTTTTTGCCGCCAGAACAAACACCTTTCCATTTTTTTGGAGGAGGGCCAAAGCCTTTGTCCGAGAAGCTCTCTGGTTCTGGTCAAATCCCAGTGTCAATAAGACCGATGATAGTGTCACTTTCTACGGTTAGGTTTCGCTTTGTGCCGTTTCCTTCTTTTAATCCCATGAAGTCCCAAGATGCAGTCGTTTAAAGTTGTAACTTCTTGCTCCGGAACACAGACACAACTCCTTCCATTTCTAAGACAAAAATGATACATTGGTTTCAGTTATCTGACAATATAAGTAGGGCTAATAAAACCCGTAACTCAAAATCTGAACCAAAAAATCTAATCCTTACCTGGTCTAAAATGTAAGAAATAGCTGAATGGATTTGTAAGGTATTACAAAACATATATGAATCGAAAGTGTTATTAACCAAACCGAAAAACCAAAAAATATCCGAAAAACTGATCCAAATGTCCAAATTAATATGCAATATAAATATCTGAAGCATAATTATGTACTTCAAATATTCAACATCATATTTATTTTGATATGATATCTACCAATAAGTTTGATGAAGAAGAAGAGGTAGAACAAGAGGGCCTCGCAGACGCTCAGCTAGTAGTGCAGGCTAGTAAGGCTCTGGGTGAGGACCAGGTGAAGGACGGGAAAGTGTGAGCAAAGCATACCCAGGGAGACAAAAGAGAAGAAGGCCAAGTCACAGAATGCAAGTTCTGTGGCAAGGAGCACCAGGTCTTCTCGTCGTCATCTTTAATTATGTCAAGTTTCTTCTGGAATGTTCGTGGATTCAACAAGCCGATTAAACATTCCGTGATGAAAAAGTGGCTTAAAAAATAGAGAGATGAAGTTTGGTTGTATTTTGGAAACAAGGGTGAAGGAAAAAAAGGCAGAGAAAATTTTAAATTCGGTGTTCAGTGACTGGTCCTCCATGACTAATTACGAGCACATTCAAGGGGGAAGGATTTGGTTGCTGTGGAGAGATACTGTTCGACTAACTCCGGTGTATAAAACAGATCAGTTGATTACGGTTTCAGTGGCATTGGAGGAAGAGGATGAGTTTTTCTGTACGTTTGTTTATGCTAGCAACATAATGGAGGAAAGGAAGTTGTTGTGGGATGAACTGTGCCACCACCATAACTCTCCTACGTTTCATAATAAAGCTTGGATCATTATGGGGGATTTCAACGAGATACTAGATGGTGGTGAGCACTCAGGTGTTGACGGGTTGGGAAGAATATCGAATGGAACAAGAGAATTTCAGAGGATGGCACTGCACTGTCATCTATCTGACATGGCTTATCAGGGGCCATTATTTACTTGGTGCAATAAGAGAGAAGAAGGTTTGGTTAGCAAGAAGCTGGACAGAGTCTTAATAAATGATGTGGCTTTGCACAGATTTGTGAACGCTTACTCGGTGTTTGAAGGAGGAGGCTGCTCGGACCATATGCGATGCAAGATTCAAATCTTCCCAGCTGCTGAGAAGATTCGACGTCCGTTTAAATTTGTTAATGTCATGAGCAAGTTGCCTAATTTTCTACCTACGGTGAAGGAGTATTGGGACTCAACAAAGGTATTATTCCACTCTACCTCTGCAATGTTTCGATTCTCCAAGAAACTCAAGAGTTTGAAGCCGTTGCTAAGGGATTTGGGAAAGGAACAATTGGGTGATTTATCTAAGCGAGCAGCTGAATCTTTTACTGTTCTCTGTGATAAGCAGAAGAATACGCTAGCAGATCCCAGTCCTCAAAGGATTTGTGAGGAAGCTGAGGCGTACGAGAAGTGGTTACATGTTGCTGAGTTAGAGGAGGGGTTTCTGAAACAAAGATCTAAACTCCATTGGCTGGAGGTAGGAGATCAGTGTAACAGGACTTTCCACAAATCAATCAAGACTCGGCAAGCACAAAATACCATGAGAGAGATTCGTTGTCATGATGGAAGGGTAGTAAGTTCCCATGGAGACATCAAGGTGGAGGCTGAAAGGTTCTTCTCAGATGTACTAAACCAGGTCCCAGCAAGGTACCAAGGAGCTACCGTGGAGGAGCTAAGAGAGTTGGTAAATTTTGAATGCACTCCTGATGATGTTGGCCTATTGGAGGGGGATGTCTCAGCTGAGGAGATTCGAAGGGTGTTGTTCTCCATGCCCTCAAATAAATCCCCAGGCCCGGATGGTTTTCCCTGCGAGTTCTTTAAGTCTGCCTGGTCAGTGATAGCTCAAGATTTTACCACTGCGGTTCAATCTGTGTTTCGCTTTGGGTTTTTTCCGAAGGGAGTTAACTCCACGATTCTAGCAATGGTCCCAAAGAAACCTTCTGCTCAGGAGATGCGAGATTATAGGCCCATTGCGTGTTGCAATGTGCTCTATAAAGTTGTGTCAAAGATCCTTGCAAACCGTTTGAAGCTCCTGTTACCAAGAATCATAGCGGATAACCAATCAGCTTTTGTGAAAGGAAGACTGCTGCTAGAGAACGTTTTGCTGGCTTCAGAATTGGTAAAGGATTACCACAAGGACTCCATCTCGCCTAGGTGTGCGATGAAAATAGACATCTCAAAGGCCTTTGACTCGGTCCAATGGTGTTTTCTCCTCAACGTGCTATTGGCGATGGGTTTCCCTGTAAAGTTCATACACTGGATTAAACTATGTATCACTTCTCCCTCATTCTCCGTTCAAGTCAATGGTGAGCTTGCAGGCTACTTCCAGAGCACTAGGGGTCTACGGCAAGGTTGTTCACTCTCGCCCTACCTGTTTGTCCTGTGTATGAATGTGCTTTCCTTAAAAATTGACAAAGCGATGAAGGAGAAGAAGTTCAGGCCTCACCCCCGCTGTAAGTTTCTAGACCTCACCCATCTTTGCTTTGCGGATGATTTGATAGTGTTTGTGGAGGGATCAAAGGAATCAGTGGAAGGGGCTCTCACTGTATTTGATGATTTTGAGGTTTGGTCAGGACTATCTATCAGTTTAGAGAAGTCAACAATCTTCATGGCAGGAGTTTCTGAAGTTGAGAAGTGCAGAATTTTGAACAATTTCCCATTTGCTGTGGGTGACCTCCCGGTAAGGTACTTGGGTCTCCCGTTGATGACACATGTTATGAAACGACAAGACTACCTTCCATTGTTGGAAAGGATCAGAGGTCGAATAAGTACTTGGACGAGCAGGTTTCTCTCCTACGGGGGGAGACTCCAACTGATCAAATCGGTCATAGTAAGCATTGTCAACTTCTGGTCTGCTGCATTTCGGTTTCCGAGCCAGTGTATCAAAGAGATTGAGCAGTTGTGTTCGGCTTTTCTCTGGTCAGTGATATCTTGCATATTTACATGGTTTAAGCTATTCATTCATATGCATTTTCATCATATAGATTAGGATTTAGACATGTTTATGTTGCATTTCGCATACATGAGTCCCTATTAGGTACTGGAGTGCCAAATGAAGTTATTGGAGACATTTGGATGCATTTGGAAGCATTGTGATCATAAAAGGGGGTGAAAGATGAGCATGGATGAAGGCCTTAGAGAAATCTTCTGTTGCAAATATTTGGTGGAGACATAGGAAATTGAGTTAGCTTTCTAATGGAAGTGGTTTCAAGTCATTTGGAGATGTAATGAAGAAGTTATGACCAATTTACTAGAGGCATACGAGCCGGAGCGACCCCCACAGCGAGTCTGCCTGGTCGCTGTGCCACAGCCAGCCTGGAGCGACCCCGGCGCAGCGAGTCTCACCGGTCGCTCGTGTTTCCTGTCCCGACCACAGCGACCTCCGGAGCGGGTCTCCCTGGTCGCTCCACCCCTTTTTGCTACACGATTTTATGATTTTTCAAGGACCTTTTAGCAATTTCTTATGCACGTTTTTAGACTTCTAAACCTATTTTTAAGTGCTTTGTAAGCCTAGGGAGGCAGATTATCCTTTTTTTCTATTGAAGAACACAATAATCTCTTAAGAAACAATCTCTTTTGGTATTGATTTGTTATTGTTCTTGTGATCTCTCATCTCTTTCTCTACATGATTAATCTGAAATCCATCATGGGTTTAAGAGGAATCATGGAGATTAGTGAGTAATCACCTTTTGGATTCATGGGTTAGGGTGATTAAGGGTGATTAGATTAGTTCTAGGATGTTTTAGGTATAGATCATGCTTGTTCCTTGCTAGTAGAGTGATCTTAATGCATCATTTGAGTAGGCCACTCAAAGGGTGATCTGTAGGCATTTCCCACCCAAAAGTTGTTTGATGAAATGTCTGAGTCAACTCTCCTAGGCTTTTAGTGTACTTTGCCAAAGAGATTTGTTGTTAAAGATGCTAAGATAGCTAATAGACTTGTTAGTAATGATTGCTTGCATGTTATTCAACCAAAGACATTTGATGTTTGAGACATGTTAGCAAATGAGCATTCATCTAGACATAGAGCTTGCTTAGAATTGTGTCTAGGCTTAAGGTTGATAGTTTGATTTATCATTTGCATTCCTTAGTTCGAAACCTGATCACCCAAGGTCTAAATCCCTATACCCATGAGTTCTCCCTTCCAATAGCTTAAAAGTATCATTTCATTGCTCTGCATTAGCTTTAATCATTAGTTTATAATTCATCAAATCACTGGTTGCACTTAGATTAGGCAAATACTTGCATTCTCACTGCTTTGAGTCCCTCAGAACTGGTTCGACAACTTACTTACCACTATACTATCATTTGACTTAGGAGCTCGAAAACTCCTAACATCAAATTGGCGCCGTTGCCAAATTCTGAGTTTTGATTTGAACATTGAGATTTAGTCATTTGCTTGAGACTAAGTCATTTTTATTTTTTGTAAGTTACTGATTCTCTTCTTCATCTCTTTGTGATTTTCAGGTGTATGCACTTGAGGAGCAGGGGTCCAACAAACCTAGTTCCAAGAGCAGAAGACATCAGAGCCTTAGAGAGAGAGTGTGCTAGAAAGAGAAGAGAGGAAGAGCAACAGGCTCACATACAGGGTTTGAACATTGAAATGGATGACCCACCACCACCACCAGCGAATGGCGCTAACAACGCCCCACCAGCCCGCCCTATTGGTGCTTATGACCGCCCGACCAACCATGGTCAACTGCTAGGAATCAGAGCACCAGCTGTAGCAGCCAACAACTTTGAAATCAAGTCAGGGTTGCTCAACACCATTGAGAACAACAAGTTCCATGGCCTAGCTGCAGAGAACCCATTTGACCACTTGGACAGCTTTGATAGGTATTGTGGCCTATCCAAAACCAATGGTGTATCAGAAGATGCTTTCAAGCTAAGCTCTTCCCTTTCTCTTTGGGGGACAAAGCCCGCCAGTGGGAGAAATCTCTGCCAAGTAGCTCCATCACCACTTGGGATGACTGTAAGAAAGCATTCTTGGAAAAGTTCTTCTCTACTTCTAAGACTGCTGATTACAGGAATGAGATTTCTGGTTTCAAACAGAAGAACTTGGAAGGATTCAGTGAAGCATGGGAGAGGTTCAGTGGCTACCTAGCTTAATGTCCACACCATGGTTTCAACAAGGGAAGCTTGCTCAGCACATTCTACAGAGGTGCCTTACCTGAGTACAGAGCCAGATTGGACACTGCAAGTAATGGGAACTTCTTGGACAGAACCGAAGCAGAGGCAGAGAAACTGGTTGACAACATGGTTAAGAGTGATGCAGTCTACAGTGGGGATCATGACAGAGCCAATAGATCAGAAGACAAGCAGACAAGAAAGGAGATAAAGGCTCTGCAGGAGAAGATTGACACACTCCTTGCTACTAAAGCCACACAAGCGCAGGTGAACTTTGTTGGAAACCCAAACCAGGAGATACCTCCTACTGTCAATGAAGTTGAGGGTCTGGAAGGACAAGAGGAGTTATGTTTCATCAACAACAATGGTAGCTGGTACAAGAAGGATCCCAACTTTCAGTACAACAACTACCAACAAAAGTCCTATTCCAACAATCAGCAGAGTGGTTATCAGCCTAGAAACAACCAGCAGAGCAACTATCAGCCTCAGCACAACCCTTCTCCCAGCTCCTCTGCCCCTCAAGAGAGCAGCACTGATGCCTTGCTGAAACAAATCTTGGAGTCTCAGACTAGAAGCGAGAAGCATGTTGGCTATGAGCTGAAGAACCTTCACTCCAAGATTGATGGAAGCTACAATGAGCTCAACAACAAATTCTCCAACCTTGCTTCTTCTGTCAAGAACTTGGAGAATCAGTTTGCTTCCATGAGCACCCACCAGAACCGCCAGCAAGGATCTCTACCTGGAAAGTCTGATCAAAACCCCAAGGAAGCAAAAGCTGTCACACTTAGGAGTGGTAAACAGTTACCTCCTAGATCCCTCAACAAGGATGCTGAGAAACAAGGTGAGGGGGTAGCCATCAACTTAGATGATGAGGTAGTAATTGTGGATGAGAAGACAGATGATGAGATCTTGGAGAAGATTGTGGAAGCCAAGGGTAAAGGAAAGGCTGGAGAAGAGAAGAAAACAACAAAAGATGGTGAATCTGCTGCTCCAGCAAGAGAGAACACTTCCATCCCTTCTCCCTATGAACCAAAGATTCCATTCCCTGGTAGATTCAAGAAACAGCTGCTTCTGAAGTACAAGGCTTTGTTTGAAAAGCAGATGAGTGAAGTTCAGGTTACAATGCCCATCATTGATGCTTTCATGCTGATCCCTCAATACAGCAAGGTTCTGAAAGATGTTGTAGCTGCTAAGAAGAAGGAGATGGAGGGCATGATGGTTCTGAGTCATGAGTGCAATGCCATCATTCAGAGGCTTGATGCTCCAGAGAATTTAGAGGATCCAGGATGTTTCACACTACCTTGTGCTCTTGGACCTATGGTATTTGAGAAATGTCTCTGCGATTTGGGAGCTAGTGTCAGCTTGATGCCTTTGTCTGTGGCAAAGAAGCTAGGATTCACTCAGTACAAGAAGTGTAGACTCTCCCTGGTGTTGGCTGATCGTTCAGTGAAGTACCCTGTGGGCATCCTAGAGAACCTCCCTGTGAAGATTGGAAGGTATGAGATACCTACAGACTTTGTGGTGCTTGAGATGGGTGAGGAGGCTCAAGACCCATTGATTCTTGGAAGGCCATTCTTAGCTACTGCAGGAGCCATTGTGAATGTGAAGGAAGGCAAGATTGACCTCCATTTGGGCAAGGAGAACATCCTCCACTTTGATATCAAGGAGAAAATGAGGAACCCCACTGTGTTTGGACAAGCCTTCATCATTGAAGAAATTGGCCCTCCTCCTGATGATCACTTTGATGAGCTACCACCTGAAGAAGATGGGGTGCCAACCCCACTTTCTGCACCTACACCAGCCTGATCCAAAGGAGGCAAAGTCAAGCTCGAGACTTAAAACAAGCTCACTTGGGAGGAAGTCCCATGAGTATCCTTGTATATATTGCATTAGTTTTTACATTTTCATCTTACTGCATAAAAAAATGGGAAAATGAAGTTGTGTGCAGGTCAAAAGAGGCAAAAGGAGTGAACCAAGGATGAGCAAAGCCACAGCGACCTGTCACAGCGGCACTGCCTGGTCGCTGTGACTCCATCGGCACGGAGCGGCCTAGGCGCAGCGACCCCTACCCGTCGCTCGTTACCTTCTGGAGCGACCTCCCACAGCGGGTCGTGGAGGTCGCTGTGACGCCAAAACCCGCAGCGGCTGAAGCACAACGGCTCGTCCCAGTCGCTCGTCTTCTTCGGCAGCGACCACCTGGAGCGGGTCTACCTGGTCGCTTTGAAGCCATCTCCCGCACTCAGGTAACTGGAAACTTCCCTTCTCCCAATTTTTCTTTACATTTTAGAATTTCATTGGGTACCTCACTCACACAGAGACTGTGTGATTTAAGTGTGGGGGAGGTGCCAAGCATTTGATCATGTTTGTTTTGATGATTTTGAGTCTCATGCATTGCATATTACATTCTTATTTGCATAGAAAAACCAAAAAAAAAATTAAAAAAAAATGAAAAGCACAAAAAGAATCATTTAGTTGCATCATTTGCATCTTTAGGATTGAGTCTAGAAGCATATAGGTTGCATTCATTCATTAGGGGATTTCAACCTGGTAAAGAGCTCATGCTAAGTACTGAATTTGATGACCTTTGTAATCATGACAAGTAGCTTGAACATTCTTTGGAAAGCTTGTAAACTTCGTGCCTTGAATGCTCCTCTTGAAACTCATTTGACTGTTGATACTCTCTCTTTGAAGCAAGCTCCTGTTTTAACTAAACCTGATGTCTCTTGCTTATGGTCTTTTGTGTACTAAGTCATGGATATACACACTTGAGTTGTCCCATCTGTTTTACCAATCTTTTTGACTAACTTAGATGGTACTCCACTCCCTAAACCCATACCTCCTTTTTAAACCATTATTATTTGTTGAGTGAGGCCTCTTTGGAAAGCTTTGCATGTGCATAATGTTGAGAGTATTGGGAACGACAATGCTTAGTCTCCATTCTTGCTAGATTAGTCACTCTATTGTCTAGCTATAGGAAGGGGGTGAGTGTTGTGTTGTGAATTGGGAATATGAAAGGTTTAACTCTTTGTGCTTAAATGACTGGTCTTTATGGGATAAGTAGAGAAGTATCTAACTCTTGTTGTGAAAAGTCTTTGCCCCCAAATAAATATAAAAAAAAAAAAAAAATTGAAAAAAAAGAGAAAAGAAAAAAAAAGGGGGCTAGCAAAGTTGTTAGGAGCTAAGATTTGTTTAAAAGTTGTGAAAAATCCTTTATTGATTTCAAAAAGAAAGAGTTTGATGTGAAAAAAATGTTTTTTTTGATCTTTTGGTGAGAGATGTGAGTTGGGTTTGACATTGAGGAATAATTGAATATCTTGTATGTTTGGGAAAGGGTAGAACAATGGAGATTGAGCATTGTATGCATGAGTTGATCTCTTTCTTAGATATATTATGTGTAATGTCAAAGCTACTTTGTTTTGAGAGTAAACCACCTTAAAAGATCATTTTGAACCTATTGATTCACTTTGCACTAAGCCTTTTTCTTACCAAACCAAATGACTTGGACCATTTGACCATTTGTGAGATTTCTATTGAGTTAGCTTCATGAATGTTAGAGAGATGTGGATTTGTGGTTTGTGGATGCATGATTAATGAGTGTAGAGATCAAAGGAGCTGTGATAGGCCTAGAGAAGTTAGTCAATGAAAAAAAAAATCTTTGTTCCTACTATTTGGTATGATTATGCAAGGTTGTTAGGTTGAGAACTAAGAAGAGTTCCTTTTGATTATGAGTCCCCAGCTTCAAACCTCTTCCCCTTGGTTCTTGAAAGTTTACTTGTGGACAAGTAAAGGACTAGTGTGGGGGAGTTGATATCTTGCATATTTACATGGTTTAAGCTATTCATTCATATGCATTTTCATCATATAGATTAGGATTTAGACATGTTTATGTTGCATTTCGCATACATGAGTCCCTATTAGGTACTGGAGTGCCAAATGAAGTTATTGGAGACATTTGGATGCATTTGGAAGCATTGTGATCATAAAAGGGGGTGAAAGATGAGCATGGATGAAGGCCTTAGAGAAATCTTCTGTTGCAAATATTTGGTGGAGACATAGGAAATTGAGTTAGCTTTCTAATGGAAGTGGTTTCAAGTCATTTGGAGATGTAATGAAGAAGTTATGACCAATTTACTAGAGGCATACGAGCCGGAGCGACCCCCACAGCGAGTCTGCCTGGTCGCTGTGCCACAGCCAGCCTGGAGCGACCCCGGCGCAGCGAGTCTCACCGGTCGCTCGTGTTTCCTGTCCCGACCACAGCGACCTCCGGAGCGGGTCTCCCTGGTCGCTCCACCCCTTTTTGCTACACGATTTTATGATTTTTCAAGGACCTTTTAGCAATTTCTTATGCACGTTTTTAGACTTCTAAACCTATTTTTAAGTGCTTTGTAAGCCTAGGGAGGCAGATTATCCTTTTTTTCTATTGAAGAACACAATAATCTCTTAAGAAACAATCTCTTTTGGTATTGATTTGTTATTGTTCTTGTGATCTCTCATCTCTTTCTCTACATGATTAATCTGAAATCCATCATGGGTTTAAGAGGAATCATGGAGATTAGTGAGTAATCACCTTTTGGATTCATGGGTTAGGGTGATTAAGGGTGATTAGATTAGTTCTAGGATGTTTTAGGTATAGATCATGCTTGTTCCTTGCTAGTAGAGTGATCTTAATGCATCATTTGAGTAGGCCACTCAAAGGGTGATCTCTAGGCATTTCCCACCCAAAAGGTGTTTGATGAAATGTCTGAGTCAACTCTCCTAGGCTTTTAGTGTACTTTGCCAAAGAGATTTGTTGTTAAAGATGCTAAGATAGCTAATAGACTTGTTAGTAATGATTGCTTGCATGTTATTCAACCAAAGACATTTGATGTTTGAGACATGTTAGCAAATGAGCATTCATCTAGACATAGAGCTTGCTTAGAATTGTGTCTAGGCTTAAGGTTGATAGTTTGATTTATCATTTGCATTCCTTAGTTCGAAACCTGATCACCCAAGGTCTAAATCCCTATACCCATGAGTTCTCCCTTCCAATAGCTTAAAAGTATCATTTCATTGCTCTGCATTAGCTTTAATCATTAGTTTATAATTCATCAAATCACTGGTTGCACTTAGATTAGGCAAATACTTGCATTCTCACTGCTTTGAGTCCCTCAGAACTGGTTCGACAACTTACTTACCACTATACTATCATTTGACTTAGGAGCTCGAAAACTCCTAACATCAGTCAGGCCCTGAATTGAAGACTACAAATGCTAAAGTGGCTTGGCAGGATGTATGTAAACCAAAGGAAGAAGGTGGTTTGGGGATAAGATCCTTAAAGGAGGTGAACTTGGTGTGTGGACTGAAACTCATATGGAGAATGCTAACAGGGGACTCGCTTTGGGGGAATTGGGTAAAAGTTTATCTTCTCAAGAATAAGAGTTTCTGGGAGATAAAGGATTCCATTCAGATGGGCTCTTGGATTTTCAAGAAATTGCTTAAAATTCGAGCTGTAGCCAGAGTATTCCACATGAAAGAACTGGGGAATGGGAGACATACTTCCTTTTGGTACGACAAATGGTCGGATTTAGGAGTGATGTATGACTTGTTGAGTGATCGTGGTGTTATTGACCTGGGTATTAGGAGAGAAGCTAAGGTTGAGGAGGTCATAAACAACATTAGGAGAAGGAGAAGACACAGAAGAGCCCTGCTAAAGGATATTGAAAAGGAGATTGATGTAATCAGAAGCAAGCAGTCAACTGATGTGTTAGATGTTGATATGTGGAAAGGATGCACAGGTTTTAAAAACACTTTCTCTACTCAGGAAACCTGGCAGCTGATTAGAGTGGCTGGAGCTCAGGTTCCTTGGGGGAAAAGTATTTGGTTCCCGCAGGCCACCCCGAAGTTCGCGTTCATGGCATGGCTCGCAATGAGGAACAGGCTATCTACGATGGATAGGATCTCTTCTTGGAACCAAGGTATTGACACTACCTGTGTGCTATGTAAATCTGCCCTTGAAACGAGGAACCATCTCTTCTTTGCCTGCAATTTCTCTTCTCAGATTTGGGAAACTCTCACAAGAGGAATCATGCTCAGGTCGTTCTCTTCAAACTGGGAGGAAGTTACTAGGTTGATCACTCAAGCTGGCATGGATAAGAAAAAGCGGTTCTGCCTCCAATATGCATTTCAAGCCACCTTGCATACGTTGTGGAGAGAACGCAATAAAAGGCGGCATGGTGACAAGCCACTGCCGGTGTTGGTGGTTGGAACATTCCTCGACAAAGGCATCAGAAACAAACTTAGTCTGGTACAGTCCAAAGGAGTGAAAGGATTGGATTGCATTTTGCAATACTGGTTTAGCACAAGATTGTAAATATTTTTTGGCTCAATAGCTAGGAATTTTGGGTGGTTAGAGAGTTGTAAAGAGGAATTAGGAGTAGATGTCCATAAATAAAAAAGGACACACTTGATGTAAAAAGTTTTTTTGATGAATAAAATTTAGCATTCATTCAAAAAAAAAAAATTAAATAAGTACTTTAAATACTCAATTTTCTTCTATATAAATAATTATATATTTTATATTTTGTTTTTAAATTTTAAATTTTTCTTTAGATATATCTGAACTGTTCGGATATAATCTGAATCCGAACAATATATGGTTACTTTATGGGTTATAGGATGTGATATAAAACCAACCCAAAACCAATGTGTTATATCCAAAGTCTCCCCGTACTTACAAATTTACTATAATGAGATCTAACAAGTGTTATTTGCTAGAATCAAAATCCGAAAAACCTAATCCGAACCCGAACAGGTACCTAAATGTACATGCCTAAACATAAGTTAAAAATATAATTGTGTCTCTGTCAAAGATTACTCACTGGCTATTCTTTCTCGTTCTGTCTCAGAGAGCCGGGCAGCGAACCCATTGAAACTCCTCTTGTAACTTCTCACCAAACGACCGTCGATCAAACTGTATATATGATATGTGTATAATGCATGTATCAATTGGTAGAATCCTCGTCATAACGTAAACCAATTATAACTTATTAGTGATTAGAAAATGAATCTGTTAATTAGCACCTTTCTCCAGTGATCTCTTGAAGGATGCTCATGTGATGAGACGTTGGTGAGTATTCTAGCCCATAAGGAAGTGATCCCATGTAAACAATATACACCTTCATGAATTATATAATGCCATCATGTATGATGTATTGGATTCAAATAATAATAGAGATAAACAAAATACTTGATAATCGTTAATCATGAGACAATACCTTTTTATCTTGAGGATCATCTGTAATTGCTAAGACTGAACTCAAGAACAAGATGAGGACATATGAGATGAGACAAAATGAGTTCACTGGTAATGTTAGCATTTTCTTATAAAATGAAATAAAGGTTTCTGTAATCTGTAAATTTCTATGGGATGGACATGATAAGATGTATAAATATAAGGTAGAAAAATCATTTTGATATGTTTCTCTTATTGCAATTATATTAACATAATTTGAATGTATATACATAAATCTCATTGAACATTGACCTGTTTTAGTCAACATCCCTTATATATTAATAAATAATCATTAAAAAAGTTGTAACTTTAAATTTGTATTAACTAGAAAAGAGTTGCTTAGTTGTTAAGGACGTCAATTTGGCTTACATGACAACATAAGAATCAATTGAAAATTTTGTAATTCAAAAATCTAATTGGTTGGAAAACTTATATTAACCCATACATAAAAGTATACTAGATGATAATCCGCTTCATGCGCGGAATGAGTCCTTTAAAATATGTTGTATTTAAATATTACAATTAGAACGAATTTTGTTATCAAGAATTTTTTTTTACATTTGATTACGGATGGACATTCAGATATCATTTGGTTTTGGTTCGGTTCAGTTATGTTTTGATTTTTTGTGAGTTTGATCTGGTTCAGATCAGTGGGTTCGATTTGGATTTGGACTCAGATAACTCATTTAATTTTTAAATAATCATATATACTGTAAAATTATCCAAATATAAAAATAAAAGATTATTTATAACATATAAATGTGTATAATGCAAGGTAGAATACTTAAACTTAACATAAAATTTGGTTTAGCTTCAATATTCGGATAAAAAATCAATAGATATTTGAAGTATTGGTCTTTTGAGTATCATTTAACTACTTTAAACTGTTTATTTAACTATTTGTATATATTTCCAAGTACTTTGGACAACTTAATAACATCTTATATATATTTATATTTTTTAAAAATATTAAATTCTAAAAATATTTAATATATTTAAGTATATAAATATGGTTTGGATATATTCGATATCTGAAATATTTCGTTTCGGATCAGGTTCTGTTCTAAAAAATAACATCTGAATAACATCTTACCATTTTTTCGTAATTTGTTGACGTTTTAAAAAATTCACAATATAACATATATCAAAAATTTAATTTTTTAATATGCTTAATGTGATTTTATTTTTTAATAATATAACGTAAAATAAATGTCGAGGATACAATTTTTTTTATCAAATATGTATGATTTATAATCATTAATTTTTATATATGCATTTATCATATTAGATAATTTTGTAGATTTTATTTAAGGAAAAAAACTTACGTAACTTTTATTTAGGGAAAAAATTTAAGACTATTAATTAATGTGATAATTAGTTTAATAAAAAGTATAATATATATTTGTATGGACCAACTTATTTTTATAAAGATTTCTAAAAATCATCTTAATGATGACATGTGTCTACAAAACATGTTGTAATGTTCTAGGATTAATATACAGGGGATGATATGAAGTATAAATAAACCCGAGACCATATTCGCTGGGCATATCGACAATCTTTATATATAAAGTAAGTTTTTCTCTCTTCTTTTGACATGTGGAATGGGAGTTTGATGACATGTGTCCCCTTCTTCTATTTTTTTACATTTTAGATCTTAATTTTTTTAGATTACTATAATTTGGTTCACCACTTTTTAATTGTGCACTATCTAATCATTTTCACAATAGTCATCATCTTTTTAAGTTTGATAATCCTTTAATTTTTAATTTATTCACAACTAAAATAACATAAACTTCACTATTTTATTAGTATTTATTATTTTCTATCATTTCATTTATAAATTATATATTTATTTTAATATTGATCAAGTTACGAAAAATAACTAGAACAAAACTCATAATCGAAACAAAAAAATATCTATAATCATAGAGAAAAACAAAATACCAAAAACACACTAACTAAGTAAATGTTTAGAGATGAAACAATATTAAGAACAAAAACTAACTTAGCTCACTTTATCATAGAATTTTTTGTCATAATAAGAAAATGTAAAAAAAGATTAGAAAGATAAACTCTGAAAGAAAGCATCTTTCGGATACAAAAAAACAGGATCAAGTACCAACACAAAGAACCAAGAAAGCGTATTAGAGTAAATATATTAACAGAGGGAAAAAATTGCCCCGAAACAAAAAGACAAATATTTAACACACCATAAACGCATCCACCAGCTAAAATGTATGAAGCACCTCAAAAACTAACAAGCACAGAAAAAATGTTTATAATAGCGGAGAACCACAAAACACTAGATAAAAAAGACCAAAACTCCAAGAAACTAACTTTGCAACCTTATATTAAGAAAAGCAGGGGAAGAAAACATACAGCCTGAAGGATAGAGAATGAAAGTTAACCACCAAGAAACCAAAGCCCAAACTTGAGACCAGACACAACATTATAAATCTACAGAGCATACACGAAAGAAAACACTATTTAAATTTGGAGTCTCAAATTTGGCAAAATAGAGAGCGACTAGAGACGCGAGCAATGATGAAATCAGCAAACTGTGTAGCCACCCTTTGAAAGAGAGCATAGAAGTCAGATGATCAAAAACTAATTCTTGAAAACCAAATCGAATAGGAATTATCGACGGTAAGCTAACGAAGAAGAAATCAACATCAAAGACGACTAGACTCTGACCCAACACCAACAAGAATCAGAGTAAGAAAAGAAGTAGCCAATATTGACTGGAACAGCCTATAACGTTGTGATTAACATTCACACAAAATGAAACTTATAAACCCAATCTATAACAAATACCAAAAAATCTGAGGAAGAACAAACACACAGAGGTGAATATTTTTTTGGTGAGGGTGAATTTCAATAACTTAACAATGTCAAAATATATAGAGAGAACAGAAACATCTTAAAGAAATAATGTACAAACAATTTAAATAAAAAATAAAATACAATTTATAACGTTAAACTGTTAATATTAAAACAACAAATGCAAAGTTATTTAAATTCAATATGCTTTACATCAGAAGATTTACTATTATATGCACAAAACATATTATTGAAAAAAAACATACAAACACTGAATATATAAACCTATCACCTTATATTATATAACACAATACAACATTAAATAATGCTTTTAAAAAATAGAGATGGCTACATAATTATCCAAAAAATTACTCAACAACACTAAATATCAAAATTATTAAATTCTTATTATTAATATTTAGGAATAAAAATACACCGTACCAACTTCGAATGTATCTTTATGATCAATATACATTTGATTGGTTAAATTGATATAGTCACTACTTCTTAATTTTGACAAATCCAGAGCGAGAAGAAACTGGTGGTTAATATGACACCTATGATTATTTGAAACTATCATCATAAGCACCGCTCACAAAATATAATTCATTGAATTCAACCTAGCAGAGTACAAAGCATCAAACTATTATAACACCTCACCACCACCCCAATATACAAATCTAGGTACGGACATAAATCTCAAACCATAACCCGCTCTGAAGTTAGAATATCGGCTCAGTTACGAATCTAGCGAAAAAGACGATTTCATTTACTTTGGGTTTTGGGTTTGGTTCCCTTTTAGCCGATAACTGAAGAGTAACCTGAGTTAAATCGAACAAATACAAAGTTGATAGCATAAAACCTGACAAAAAAGTTCATCTGATTCCGAATGAGATGATGCAGAATATATGATAAATTAAAAATGCATTTTATCTAACTAGCATAGATTTATCAATTTAAATTTTTAGGCATGTTTACAATCATATCTAATTATTGATATATATAATTTGAAAAGTAATATTTCCACAACATAATATATTTACATATAAATATATATGCATAAACTCTAATTTAACATAATCATTGTAAGATGAAATTCACATTTATAAATTAATCTGAATCATAATTTAAATTAATAAGTTTCAATCAAATAATAAACAGTTCAGCTATTACACTCTCAAATTGTCATGGGAAATTGTCACAAATACCATTTTCATGATACCACTTTTCAAGTTTACACTAATCAACTTTACTATTAAAATTTTGGGAAATTAGGTGAGATGGCTACAAAATAAATCATAATTCAGTATCTAACCAAAAAAAAAAGTACATCCATTATTTTTATAATATATACTATATTACCCCCATCATCTATTAATGAAAACTCAAATGACCTTTTTCTTTTTCGATTACCAGTTACCACTCTCTTTCTTCCATTCCCACCACATTTTCATATACTATTTTATTTGTTCCATTCCATTTGACGATTAATAAAAGTATTATATTTATTTAGAAATAAATTTTGATATTTGAGTTTAGAGTTTACATTTGAAATAGGGTTTACTGATTACAATTTAGGATTTAGATTTGGAGTTTAGGGTTTAGTGTTGTATTTTATTTGGGTTTATAGTTTATATTTGGATTAATGGTTTATGTTTAAGTTTGGGTTCGCTGATTAAGATTTAGGGTTTAGTTTTAGGGGTTTGAATAGAATTGAGATAAGATTTAGTATATAGATTTTAGAGGTTGAGATGAAATTGGTGTTCTATACTATTTTGGTGTTATTTCATATGAAATAGAATATTTAAATTTTGACATACTTTCGTTCTTTACTATTCTATTTGCATATTTTGATATTTGAGCTAAAGATTTATATTTTTTTAGATGTTAGTAATCAAGTAGTAGTACATTACTGAATTGCATGTCAAAAAAGTTATGTTTGATTATGCTATTTGTTAATTGTAAACATATATAGTATAATATTTTTAAACAGTTTTATGCTTTGATTAATGTCAACTATATCATTTATAGCATGTTCTATTCTATTTATAAAATAACACTATAGTCACCACGTCGATATCATAAACACCACAATAATAATCTTACCGTCAACTTGCTTCATAAATGGACAAAACCGGAAGAAAATAACAAAAAAGCTAGGAGATCTAATAATGTCAACTCATTGCCATATTCTTAAAACTTTTTTTTTAATTTGGCTATTTCACAAATTCACCCTAAAATTTTAATAGATAAAGTACCATTGTACCCTTAGCTGATCAAACAAAAACATATCTTCTCCTACACAATTTTAAAATTTCTCAGATGATCGACTATACTCGGACGACTACGGCGATGGCTCCAGGCGAAACTGGACGGCTCCGACGAGTTTTCGACGGCTCCGGCGAAATTTGACGACTCCGAGGAAAATTGACACGGCAAACACGGAGAAGCTCTAGAGAAAAAGGAAGATCTCCGACGAAGAAGAACAAAGCTTTCTGCCATGTCCAAGCTTTCTTGTATCAAACCAATTGGTCGTAGAGATCGAAACATTGACACCTGCAAAAATGGTGATTGCACAGAAGGTGTTCGTGAAAATGCCTTGATGAAAAGGAAGGAAGTGAGTTGAAAAGATGGGGGACTTTACTTCCTTGGGTTTACTTTATTGGTTGTGTTTAAGATCTTGACAGATCTGGAAACTCTGTTTCTGTTGGGGGTAGTACGAGGGGGGTGATGGAGACCGGAGAGTAGTGTTTCTACTCGAAGCAACGACTCTATAACACTTGCTACAGGTTCTCTTTTACATATACAACATCAGTTTTTCATATGGTTTCATCTTTAGAAGTCTGAAATTAGATACAGTTAATAGAGTGAACAAATTAGATACTTCGACAAGCTTCTACTCTCCTTGTTCTGATTTGATAACGTTTTACTTGATGCACAGAGTATCATCTTGGTCAACTCAAGGCAAAGATTGCAAATCTCAGGACACAACTGCTGGAGCCTCCAAAAGTAAGCTCCTTGTAAAAGACTAAACCATTAGCCTTTGTGATTTTTACTATATAGCTGAGTGGTTCTTGAAGCAACTGTTTGATTTTTTTCTTACTTGGATGCTCTTAGTTGTTTTCCCAGCTGTTTAACTTTTGTTTACTTCTAAAACAGACTTTGAGTGGCTGCCTTGTTTTGTCACCTTAGCTTGCCTATTTAGGACTAAATATCTAGTGCGAATTTTCTACTCTGTAACACTTGTAAAAATGACTGCTGCATGTACCCAGAGTAGTTTGTAATTGTCTTCCAAATTTCTGTCTCAGGGTGCTAGTGGAGGTGGGGAAGGTTTTATAGACGTGTTGCACTCATAGGATTTCCAAGGTTGAGTTTCTTGGACTCTTATACTCCGTGATGAAGAAGACCAACCACCATGGGCTGCTTCTGCAGGTAAGTTCCATACTTACACACTATAGCGATGAAACTGAACACCATTACCATTTTGTTCTTGTTGTTTTGCTAGCTAGATTGAACCATTACCTTATGACTTGTTTGTTTTCTTCATAGTGAAATACTCTGGAATTGATCTGGACCCTTGGTTTGTGTGTGTTATTATTTGCAGGTGACAAAGATCTCCTTGAAGATGTTGAAGAGCAACCAGAAGAACACATCATCATCACACAGAAAAACAAGGGCTCTGCCTATATCCAACCTCAAGTTCAACAAAACCCACCAGAGATTATTGAACTAAGCGATGATGATGAAGAGGAGGACAATGACCATGCAACAAACTTGTAACTCACTTGCAGTTCTTAAAAAAACTTAGTTTGTTGCTTTTGCAAGTGCTTGTATAATACTTTATAAGGGTATGTAAATAATTTATAAGGATATGTAAATAATTTATAAGGGTTTATAAAAACAATTTATAAAGTTCATACACCATTATAAAAAATTATAAAATAATTTATAAGGGCATGTAAAATTATTTGTAAGAGTCTATAAACCATAAAGGGTTAAAAACAAGTTATAAAATTTATAAAATATGTATAAATGTTTATAACAAAGTTATGAAAGTTTATAAATAACTTGTAAAAGGTATGTATATTATTAATAAGGGTTTATAAAAACGTTATGAAAGCTTATATTCAATTTATAAGAGATATTAAAAGAGCTGTATAGGTTTATAAATCAACTAAAAAAATCTATAACCATTTAGAAACCCTTATAAAACAATTTATAATGGTTTGTATAGTAATTTATAAGGGTTTATAAGGGTATGTAAATATTTATAAGGGTTTTTAAACATAATTTATACAGTTTAAACACCATTATAAGAGATTATAAGACAATTTATAAGGCTCTGTAAAATTATTTGTAAGAGTTTATAAACCATTTATAAAGGTATATAAAACAAGTTACAAAATCTATAAAATGTTTGTAAATGTTTATTAGAAAGTTATGAAAGTTTATAAATAATTTATAAGGGGATACTATTAATAAGGGTTTATTTTTTATTTTTTATTTTTTTGTCGACCTATTAATAAGGGTTTATATAGGTGTATATATATATATATATATATATATATATATATTTATATAACTATTTATAAAGGCTTATAAAACCATTTATAAATTTTATAAGAGCTTATAAAACCTTGTAAAAGAGCTTATAAAACCTTTTAAGAGTATATAAACCATTTATAAAGGCATATAAAATAAGTTATAAAATCTATAAACCATTTATAAATGTTTATAAGAAAGTTATGAAAGTTTATAAATAATTTATAAGGCATATGTACACTATTAATATGGGTTTATAAAATGTTATGAAAGCTTATATTCAATTTATAAGAAGTATTATTAGAGTTGTATATATTTATAAATCAACTAAAAGAGTCTATAACCATTTAGAAGGCCTTATAAAAATATTATAATGGTTTGTATAATAACTTATAAGGGTTTATAAGGCTATGTAAATAATTTATAAGAGTTTATAAAAATAAGTTTATGCACCGTTATAAAGGATTATAAAACAATTTATAGAGGTATGTAAAATTTATGAAGCGGTGGAGCTTTGTTGCTGTCTAAATATGCCTCAGAATCTGTCATGTATCATCATCTCTTTACAAAGCCTTATAAAGATATGTAAAATTATTTGTAAGAGTATATAAACCATTAATAAATGCATATAAAACAAGTTATAAAATCTATAAACCATTTATAAATGTTTATAAGAAAGTTATGAAAGCTTATAAAAAATTATAAGGGTTATGTGTACTATTAATAAGGGTTTATAAAAACTTTATGAAAGCTTATACATGTATTTTAAGATTTGTATAGGTTTATAAATCAACTAAAAAAGTCTATAACCATTTGGAAAGCCTTATAAAACAATTTATAATGGTTTGTATAATATTTTATAAGGAAATGTAAATAATATATGAGAGTTTATAAAAATAATTTATAAAATTTATCCACCATTCTAAATGATTATAAAACAACTTATAAATGTATGTAAAATTTCTGAACCGGTGAATCCTTGAACTTATAAAAACAGTCTATAAGGATATGTATAACAAACTTGAACTTAGTTTTCTACAAGGCTTTTTTAAAGGTTTATAAAATAATAAATCAGTTTACAAACTCTTATAAATCAATTTATAAAATGTTATAAGTGTAGGGGAACCTCTCTCTTCTCTAAAGAGAGAAACCGCTCTCTCATGTCCCTCTTCGATCTAAGGATTGATTCCTTTTTCTTGGAAATCAGTCTTCACCCCACCAGAGCTTTGCCGGAAATTCGGCAAGGATAAAGCTTTCCTGTTGCAAGAGGATAAAGATGGAGATGGATTAAACTCTAATCAGTTTGGAGGTGATTCAGAAGAGATTGGCGCTTTGTTGAGCGGTCCAGCGAAGGATCTGTTTCTAGACAGATGGAGTCTTCCCAACATTATGAACCAGAGAAATAATATTTTTATTAATTGTTGTCGGCTAGAGGCGGAGGAGTCTTGTACGAATACAAGCGAAAGAAGGATCAAGGTGTTGCAAAGACCTGAAGATGTGGTTGGAGTTATGACCGAAAAGTTGAACAGTGACGAAAGCCATTCAAAATCTGATTTGCATTCCTTTTATTTGACACGTAGCTTGTAATGAATGTAGTTTACCCATGTGTTCGTTCATACGTGTTAACTCTCTTATTTGTATTTGTGTAAAAAAATGTTGTAAGTGTATATTAACTGATATAATATCTATAAATATATTTTAAAGGTTTTGAAGGGGTTATAAGTGATATAATCTTTTCATAAAACTAATATTTTCGGAGTTTTATAAAGGTTTATCAGGGGTTATAAGTTATGTAATTTCTTTATGAAACAAGTATATCTAAGTTTTATAAAGGTTTATAAGGGGTTATAAATTATATAATCTCTTCATAAAACTAGTATTTTCTGAGTTTTATAAAGGTTTATAAGAGGTTATAAATTATATAATTTATAAGCCTTTATAAATAGTTATATAATTTATAAGCCTTTATAAATAGTTATATAAATATTTATATATGTTTTATAAACTTTATGGATGACCGATTACGATCCAGCTACTTTTGATCCAACAATGCACCGTAGTCACCGACGAATGTGATGTAGTCTGCCGATGGTGGCGGTTTCAGACTCCTCGTCTATCACCATGAGTAGAAGCTTGTTTCTGTTGCTGAACGAAGATGAGAACTCTCCTCTCAAAACCATTGACTTTGGTTATAAGTTATATAATCTTTTCATTAAACTAGTATATCTGAGTTTTTATAAAGGTTTATAAGGGGTTATAAGTTATATAATATCTTCATGAAACTAGTATAACTGAGATACATGGGCCAGATATAAACATTTATAAGTTATTATTTATCAATCTTTTCATCTCTGAGTTTATATAGTACTTCATGAAACTAGTATTGTTTGAGTTTTATAAAAGTTTATAAGAGGTAATAAGTTATATAATCTCTTCATGAAACTAGTATATTTGAGTTTTATAAAGGTTTATAAGAGGTTATAAGTTATATAATATCTTAATGAAACTAGTATATCAGTCTTTTTATCTCTGAGTTTATATAATACTTTAAAAGGGGCCAGCTATAAACATTTATAAGTTATTATTTATCAGCTTTTTCATCTCTGAGTTTATATAATCTCTACAAGAAAGTAGTATTTTCTGAGTTTTATAAAGGTTTATAAGAGGTTATATTATATAATCTGTTTATAAACCTTTATAAATAGTTATATAAATATTTATATGTGTTTTATAAATTTTATAGATGGTTGATACAAGGTTTTATAATTTCTTATAAAATTTATAAATGGTTCATAAATGGTTTTATAAGCCTGTATAAGTAGTTATATAAATATTTAAATGTTTTTAAAAAACCTTTATATGTTTTTATAAACCCTATATAAACTCTTCAAACCCGATTAAAACCTCTTATAAACCCTTATAAATCTTATATAAACTTATTTAAACACTTTATAAACCCTTATAAATTCTATATAAAATAATTATAAACACATTTATACCCTTTCGGTTTAAAGCCCAACACTTTGATACACAAGACTAAATTCAAAAAACTAAAGAACACGTATATAAACTCTTCAAACCCGATTAAAACCTCTTATAAACCCTTACAAATCTTATATAAACTTATTTAAACACTTTATAAACCCTTATAAATTCTATATAAAATAATTATAAACACATTTATACCCTTTCGGTTTAAAGCCCAACATTTTGATACACAAGACTAAATTCAAAAAACTAAAGAACACGTGCAGATTTTGTAAAGAAATGATGATACATGGCAGATTCTGAGGCACATGCAGACAGCAAGCAAGACTTCACCGCTTCAGAAATCTTACATACATTTATAAATGATTTATAATCCCTTATAATGGTGTATAAATTTTATAAATTATTTACATACCCTTATAAATTATTTACATGCCCTTATAAACATTTATAAATTACTATACAAACCATTATAAATCTGTTATAAAGCTTTCTAGATTGTTATAGACTTTTTTAGTAGATTAATAAACCTATACAACTCTTATAATACCCCTTATAAATTGAATATAAGCTTTCATAAAGTTTTAATACCCCTTATAAATTATTTATAAACTTTCATAACTTTCTTATAAACGTTTATAAATGATTTATAGATTTTATAACTTTTTTTTATATGCATTTATTAATGGTTTATATATTATTACAAATAATTTTACATGCTCTTGTAAAGTTTTGTAAAGAGATAATGATACGTGGTAGATTCTGAGGTACATGTGGATAGCAAGCAAGGCTCTCCACCGCTTCATAAATTTTAAATACACTTATAAATTATTTTATAATCTTTTATAATGGTGTATGAACTTTATAATTATTTTTATTTGTTCTTACGCAAGTTAAGATGTTACTAAAACAAGATTATGTATCTCTCATCTTATAGAAATTTCAAAAAGGCTGCTGTTGGCAATAGCTTTTCTGGGATATCTTAATAATGGCGATAAGGCAAGGTTTTGCATGTAGGCCCTGAGACTGCTCTTATATAACCCTTTTATAAACTCTTATACATTGTCTTTAAACCTTCATGGATGATTTTATATTATTTATAAGCCTTTTAAGTTATTTATTTTTATCAAAGCCTCTAAATTGATTTATAGACCTTTATAAATGTTTTAGTAACTCCTATAAATAATTTATAAATATGTATAAATGATTTATAAGACTTTGTAAGTCCTAAAATTACTTAGACCCAGATTTATAAAGGGTTATCAGTTTTCGAAAACTCAGTATTCAATATCAAAACTCTTTCCCTTAGATCAAAATGTTATAAGCCAACCTTTGTTGACTTTTTAAATAACATAAAGAACAAATTGTTTTATAAGCCTTTGTAAATGATTAAAGATTCTTATGAATGATTTATGGACTTTATACAGGCATGAAGAAACAAATTGTTTATAAACTCTTCATTAATGATTAATAAGCCATTATAAATGGTTTCTAAACTTTATAAAAACTTTTATGAACTTTATATATGTTTTATAAACCCTTATGATTTATTTACATACATTTATAAACCTTATAAATTATTTAACAAATCTTAAAAACATTCTTATAAGCCTTTCTAAATGGTTATAAACTCTTATAAAGGATTTAAAGACCTTCTACTGATTTCTTTTATAAACATTTATAAAAGGTTTATATAATTATAAACTTCTTTATAAGCCTTTATAAATGGTTTATATAAAAATCATTCATAAACTAATTTTAGTTTTAAAAGTGATATAAACTGATTTGTAAACAATTTAAAAACCCTTATAAATCCCTCATGAATTGGTGTATAAACTTTATAAAGAAATTTTATAAACTTTATGAATGTCTTATAAACCTTATAAATTATATATAAATGATGTATAAAATTTATAAACATTATGAATATTTTATAAACCCTTATAAATTATTTTATATCCTTAAAACCCCTTATAAAATATTTTACAAACCCTTATAAATTCTTTTATCAAACTTTCTAAATAGTTACAAACTTTTTAAATGATTTAGAGTTCTTCTAACTGATTTGTTTTACCTTTATAAACTCTTATAAATTTTCTAAGTGAAGAAATTTTAAATTTTTATATATATGTTATTCAAGTACTACTTTATAAAAGCTTATAAATTGTTTTGATGTATTGTATACAACATGAACAATAGTCTGGTTTGTTCACGATGCGTTGAGCACTTAAGAGCATCACTGTGTTTTCTTCAAATACACTATGCACTGGTAAAGAGTTTCAATGGCCATGAGGACAATACACTTTCTCCATCACATGTTTCCTCGGGTCTAGTTCTAAATTGCTTCACCATTCTCATTGTACAGCTTCATGAGCATAACAACAATGTATTTGGAACCATACACCGTCCCTTGATTTTGTGCTAACGTACTACGCACATCTCCTCATCTCATGATCATCAAAGCATTATAATCTTTACATTTTACAATCATGTGAACCTTCTCTTAGGAATTTCATCGAACAGTTAGCGTGCTTTGATCTTGGGGTGCTTTTTGATTTGTCCTCGCTACACCAGTTAACCATGATTCAACCTTACCTTTCGATAGCCCATTTCTGCAAAGCAAACACTAAAGCCAGTCTCTATTCTGTTTGGGAAAATAAAAAAGTTGTTGATAATTAATATCAGAACAAGGAAACATACGAATCTGAGAAGTTTCTTAACCATTACGCGGTCGCGTTTTCTAATTCTACGCCGCCCACATCCATTTCATGGCCCACCATGTAATGCAACCGAAGTGAATCAATTTGCAACGGTGCTCGTCCGCATCACGTTTAACCAGACGAGCAATTGCCTCTGCCTCGGTTAAAGATCGATGAAGACGACGACGGTGGCACTCGATGAAGACGACGTGCCAAGGCTCAATGACGGCAGCGGCGACAAGGCTTGATGAAAAAAACGATGGAAAGGTTCGATGAAGACGAAGACAACGACAGAAAAGCTATCGACGGCGAAGCTTAATGGAGACGATGGATCTTTACGATGGATCTGACGGAGAGAGAAGACGGATCACGACAGTAGAGAAAAAGAGATGATGAGTTGAAAATAAGGTGAGGGCAGTTTAGTCTTTATCCATTAATGAATATGGTATTTTTGAAAATGTCATTTGGTTGGGGGTATACTTGAAAAGTGGTACCAAAAAAAATGTATTTGTGAAATTTCCCGAATTGTCATGCATATATTTAAACTTAAATCTCTTTCATAGTAACTTTGCAAAGACTACAATGAAATTAATAAATTTCATATGATCATATATATATTTTGTTTTCTAAAATACTGTAGAAAAATGTTTTAGATTATAAAACCATAATCAAATCAGAACAATATTAACAAAACTGGCGCGTAGCGCCGGCAAATCCCTAGTTACGTATAAATGTTAGTTTTCCTATCAAAATATTTTTAATCATTTTAGGAAAGCAACATACCAAAAAACGTGGATCTTCTACCTCAAATAGCGATAGTTACTTATAAATGATATTTTCCTTATTAAAATAAAGATTTTAATACTATAAACTTAAGGTTCAACTGGTGACCATGAAAAAATTAGAGGAATGACTAAGGAAAAAATGCAGAGGAATAAAATTAGAGGAATGAAGAGAAATATAATTCCTTATCTATATTGGTGAGGGATTAATTTGTTCTATATTCCCCTAAAATAAAAAGAATGAGAGGACTGAAAAGAAAACACAATTTTTTATAAATGGTAAAAAAATTTAGAAATAACAAGAAATATATTATTCCCTTCCATTCCTTGGTCACCAGTTGGACCCTTAGTATTGATGCCTAAATCCTCCTTATGGTTGCAAAGAACATGTCTCCTCAAATCTTAATGTGTAGACAATACGATACGAGTATATCTTTCTCCTTATGGTTGCAAATAACATGTCTTTGTCTATACAAATTTATAAGAAGCCAGTTCAAAGCCAGAACCAAACAACGCGTCTCGAATTTCCAATAAATCCAGAGGTAAACCTACAAAATCCTAACAACCATTCGCAAAGAAATGGTTCAGGACATTAGCAGTGCTTTCAGTCGGCTAATCATGAATCAACCAGACAACAAGAGACCTCCAGGAACTGTGGAACAACTTAGTTACTTAGAGACATTGAAGATCTGCATCTCTAACTTAAGGACCGACCATACGCATAAAACAGACATCTGAAGAGACGAAAGATATATGGTTCGTATTATCTTCGAAGTCACTCTTCAAAACCCTTTTCTTAAACTTCACATATTTTTCTAATTATTCAGTGTAAAACACTTGGCTCACTCTTTTATGGAAGCAGACATTTAACTTCTCAGTTAACAAAATGCTCACCAACTATAAGTAAATAGTTAAATATATATATATATAAAGTTGGGTTTTTACTCTTCTTGAGACACCTGGCAGGGGGGTTTAGTGACACATGTCCCACTTTTAAACCAATCTAAAATACTTCTAAACCATTCTAAAATGTTATCTTTAATGAAACAACTGAAATACCATACGTCTTCTGCAGAATGAAAGCCCAACAATACTAATATTCTTTTGCAGAACGATGGCCCAACAATCTATATTCCTATGAAACCCAACGGCTCAGACCCAAGGGAATCCCATGAAATTGTATGCTTGATGAGGTTGCCGTCGGGAATCGATGAAGACGTCTTTCGACGGAAAACATTGCCAATCTAATACACACATATTAATTGATAAACCATGTCGACAAAAAAAAAATAATAGATAAACCATATATTTAATTTACTGTAACAAAATAACTTGAAATAAATAAAATTTAAAACCATTAATACAAAAGCGTACACATATAAAATATTATATTAACTATGAGAAGATCACAATTTTCTTATTTTTCAAACTTCTAAAATAAATGTACAGAGAGAAAGTGAAAAAAAATCTTCATATTTAGATGAATCATTTTCATATTAAAAAAAAATCTCTTTTAGATGAATTTTTTTTCCTAATACACTAGAAAATTTTGGTTTACAGTCTCATTTTTTTTTAAATACCATACTAACAACTAAATTATGTAATTAAATTTTTACATCAAAATAATTCTAAACAAAAATATAATAAAATGGGTGAATCATCAAAAATAGAAACAACCATCAAAATTTAAATTTAAAATATAATTTCTTTGGACATAATAGCAAACATATTCTCAAATAAATAAAAACACAAAGCCTTCCAACTTTGGAAAAAAAGTCACATCACTTTTCAAATAATAAAATCATCGCCACCACACTTAGAGCTTCATTCGGAACACAAATACTTAACATATTTGAGGGATCTTCCACCATCAATCCCCAACATTTTCAATGTGAACTATCTTGCTAAGCAAACAACTTTGATCATAACTAAATTTATGTGATAAAATCTATATATATATATATATATATATATAAAAGAGACTTTTCTCTCTTCTTTGGACATGTGGAAGGGGGTTTTGTTGACATGTGTCCCCTTCTTATATCATTTTACATTTTATATTTTTTTTCTTTTAGATTATTATAATTTGGTTCACCACTTTCTAATTTTGCAATATCTAATCATTTTAACAATAATCATCATCTTTTTAAGTTTGATAATCCATTTTATTAATTACAAAATACAAAATGAATAAAATAATAGATAAAATAAAATAAATAAATTTATAATTTTTAATTTATTCACAACCTAAAATAACATAAAATTTACTATTTTATTAGTTGTTACTATTTTTTATTATTTCTTTTACAAATTATATATTTATTTTAATATTTACCAAGTTAATAAAAATAAACTAGAAACACAACTCATGATCGAAACATAAAATCTTTATAATCATAGAGAAAAACAAAATGACAAAGATACACTAACTAAGTAAATATTTAAAACTGAACCGATATCAAAAACAAAAATTAACTTAGCTCACTTTATCATAGAATGTTTTGGTTATAACAAGGAGATGTCGGAAAATAGTAGAAAAATAAACTCTGAGACAAAGCATCTTTCGAATACAAAGAAATACGATCAAAAACCAATATAACGAGCCAATAAAGCGTTTTAGAGCATAGAATATTCAACAGAAGGAAAAAAATCGACATGAAACAAGAAAACAAATATTTAACACACCATAAGCGCAGCCACCAGCTAAGATGTACGAAGCATCTCAAAAAATAAAGCAAGCACAGAAAAAACGTTCATACCAGCGGAGAACCACAAAACTCTAGATAAAAAATACCAAAATTCCAAGAATCTAACACCTCACACATATACAAAAAAACAGGGGAAGTAAACATACAGTCTGAAGGAGAGAGAATGAAAGTTAACCACCAAGAAACCAAAGCTCAAACTTGAGACCAGACACAACATTATAAATCTACAGAGCATACACGGAAAAAACACTATCTAAACCTAGAGTCGCAATTTGGCAAAATAGAGAGCCACTAGAGACGCAAACAGTGATGAAATCAGCAAATCGTGGAGCCAACCTCAAACTATAAAAGAGAGCATAGAAGTTTGATGATCAAAAACCAGATCTTGAAAACCAACCAAACATGAATTATCGATGGTAAGCTAAGGAAAAAGAAATCAACATCAAAGACGACTAGACTCTGATCCAACCTAAGAAAATTCACTTCCTAACATCAACAAAAATCTAAGTAAAAAAAAGAGCAACCAATATTGACCGAAACAATCTATAATGTTGTGAGTAACAACCACACAACATGAAATTTATAAACTCAATCTATAACAAATACCAAACAATTTGAGGAAGAACAAACACACAGAGGTGAGTATTTTTTTGGTGAGGGTGAGAAGCAAAACACACAGAAAAGGTAAACGAAATACATAGATATTGACGGCTTAATGTCAAAATATGGAGAGAGAACACAAAACATCTCAAAGAATAATTTTCAAATAATTCAAATAAAAAATAAAATAAAATTTATAACGTTAAACTGTTAATCTTAAAACAACAAATGCAAAGCTATTGAAATTTAATATGTTTTACATTAGAAGCTGTACTATTATATACAAAACATATTATTGAAAAACACAAAATACATAAACCTATCACCTATTACGATTTAACACAGTAAAAACATTAAATAATGTTCTCAACAAATAGAGATGGTCACATAATTACATCATCCAAAAAAAAAATTACTCAACAACAATAAATATCAAAATTCCCCCCCCCCAAGTCAAAGTGGTGCTCACTGTTTCACTTTCAAATTCTTAATACTAATATTTATGATTAAAAATACACTGTACCAACTTCGAATGTATCTTTACGATCAATATATATCTGATGGTTAAATTGATTTAGTCTCAACTTCTTCATTTTGACAAATCCAGAGCGAGAAGAAACTAGCGGTTAATATAACACCTATGATTATTTGAAATTATCATCATAAGCATCGCTCACAAAATATAATTCATTGAAATCAACATAGTCCAAAGCATCAAACTATTATAACACCTCCCCATCACCCCAATATAGAAAACTAGGTATGGGCATAAATCTCGAACCCGAACCCGATCCAAAGTAAGAATACCGGTTCAGTTACGGATCTAGCCAAAAACAAGATCGATTTCATTTACTTTGGGTTTTCGGTTCGGTTCCATTTTAGCCGATAACTGAAGAGTAACCTGAGATGAACTGAACAAATACAAAGATGATAGTATAAAACGTGACAAACAAGTTCATATTATTCCAAATGAGATGACGCAAAATAAAAGATAAATAAAAATGTAGTTTATATAACTAGCATGGATTAATCAATTTAAGTTTTGGGGCATCTTTACTATCTATATATATATATATATAATGTGAAATGTAACATTTCACAATGTAATATATATATATATATATATATATATATATATATATATATATATATATATATATATATATATATATATATATATATATATATATACATATAAATATATATGTATAAACTCTAATTTAATATAATCATTGTAAGATGAAGTCCACATTTATAAATTATCTAAATTATAACTTAAATTAATAAGTTTCAATCAAATAATAAACAATTCAGCTATTACACTTTCAATTGTCATGCATATATTTGAACTTAAATGTCTTTCATAGTAACTCTGCAAAAAGTACAATCAAATTAATAAATTTCATAAGATCATATACATATTTTGTTTTCTAAAATACTTTTGAAAAATGTTCTAGATTATAAAATCATATTCAAATCATAAAAATATTAGCAAAACCGGCGCGTAGCGCCGACAAACCCCTAGTGGTAAATAAATTGCTGTAACTGACTTATTTTATACAGCAAAAATATTGACCGGTAATAGTAAATAAGACTGTCAAAATAAAGTAGTGATTAAATAACACAGGAACTATCTGTTGCTTGCTTGGCAGTCAAGGAAGAAAGATCTACTGATGGCATTTTATCACAAAACAGTGAATGATTAAAGACGCTTTAGATTCCATCAATCTTTCTTCTCTTTACTCAACAGATAGTTTTCTTTCTTCTTTCCTGTCTTTTTTTCTTCTGATACAAATCTCAGAAGAGTCATTGTTAGTGGCAATGGCGGGATTAAGACCACAGACCAGTTTAATAAAAAGTGCAAGGGTTAAGGCCAAACAAATGCTTCTTCCTGAGAATCATAGATGGAACACATTCAATGTACTGTATGTCTCATTGCCAAAAGAAGAGAACGATCTTGTTCTCTACGACAAGTTACAAATCGGGCAATCGATATTTATCGAGGGCGAAGGCCTTGCACCGATGAGCCAATTGTTCTAATCCCTAAAGAACGGATAGAGAAGTTCCGTGACAGTCTATTGGATACAGAGCAAAGCTACAAGCATGTATAACTTTTAAGTCATTGCTTTGGTGAAGAGAGATATAATTCTCTCTTCCACAATATGCATAGAGAGATGCAGATACGTTAGTTTGACGTAATGTTCTCTTTAGACTCTGTTTTTTTTAATGAACTCATTGTTTCTCATATAACACGATTCTCGGCAACAATGGACAGATGAGGTGACTTCAAACTTGCGGGATACAAGTTGCTCACTCGTCCCAGAAATCCAGTACTTCAACTTATTCTGAACTCATTGATGCTGCAGTAATCCCGTAAGTCTTTTGTACCACAAAAAGATCTAGCGTTAATAACATTTTTGTTTGCCTTGGTAGTGATTTACGTCACAAAACATTAACAAATATATCTTATAAGCCTATATATAGTAAGTATCTTAATGTTGTAAGATCACCATTATTAACCCAATAGCCCATCTTTTAAATATTTTCAATTAGTTAATTTTTTTATAATAAACTAGGTGTTTTACTGCGCCATGCGCAGATAAAAAAATGTAAAATATTATTATTATATACAAATAATTTTGTCACTTTTAAATTTTATTATTTAAAAACAGAAAACTATAATGTAATTGCTTTTAATTTGATTCATTCAAGTTTTTGTTCTTTAAATTTTAATAAAATATTTATAAAGTTATTTTATTCTTATTATACTTTGTTTAGTTACTTTTATTTAAATATATGTATTCATAAATATATAAATTAGTTCTAATAAATATGTACATTAAATATAAAAACCATATATAATTTTATAAACATATAATTATATAACTACAATATTTATTTTAATAATAAAAACTATGATTTGTAAATGGATGCCAAAATTATATATTCATAATAATTATTTATATACAAATATAAGATTTTATAGATATAAAGAATTTTGACTCTTAAATTCATGTAAAAAATTTATATTTGTAATAATTATTTATTTACAAATATAAGATTTTATAGATAATTCTTATAAGTATTACCATATTTCTAAAATCTTATCAATATTTCTAAACAAATTATTTTGATATAAGATTTATAAGTTATTAATATGTTATGAAACATTGCCAAAATTATAAATTTGTAAATACAAATAATCTTTATCATATTTAAGAAATCTTTCCAAAAATATAAATTTTAATTTGAAAAATTTGACATGTCATAATTAGATTGATGTCATGTCATATTTTGTTGAAGCCACGTCATCATTTTTTTCTTGAGAGTGAATGTAGAGTTGACACATATAATATATTTTTTAAAAATTAATATTTTATTTTTTTATGAATATTTTAATATTATTTTATTTAATTAAACATAAAATTAAGATAATTTTTTGTTTATTTAAACTATATTTAAGAATACGCATGTATATATTTAAAATTATAATCTTCAATGGATGTTTCTATCTATTTATTTTAATTAAATATTTTAAATAAATTTGCAAAATTATATAGTTATCAAAAATTAAAATTAACCAATGTTTATAAAAACAAATTAGATATATAAGAAACTAATGATTTTACGATTAAATTTTTATAATTTCCTAAACAAAATTGTATACATTTTTGAAAATTTTAGTAATAAAATGGTATAATTTAAAAATATATAATTAAATGATAAATTCGAAATTGTAATGATATATTTGAATGTATTTGTTTTAATGATGATTTATGAGTTATTACCATATTCTAAGAAAATTTCCAAAAATATAAATCGATATTAAAGTAATATATGAGTTATTACCATATTTAAAAAGTTTACCAAAAATAGAAACTAACATTAAATTTAGTTGTCCATATCATATTAAATTATAAACCATGTCATCTTTTATTAGTGTCATGTCATCATTTTTTATAGTAAAATTGTCATATACTAGTTAAAACTATAATATATATTTATATAAACCAAATTATTTAATAAAAGTATATATATATATATATATATATATATAAAAGAATAGGGCAAACATGAGATTCATATATTCTCTATAGTTTTTTTGCCGACATATATTCTCTCTAGCTATTTCCTACAATAAATGTCATATATGAAAATTTACTTAAATTATTAATTAGCTTATCTTCCAAAAAAATGTAAATATGTAAATTTACTTAAATTTTATTTTATATTCCTATATGTATTTCAAATTAAATATGTAAATCAATAAGCGTGACATGTCATAATCATAAATATGTAAATATGTAATTTACTTAAATTTTATATACCTATTTGTATTCCAAATTAAATATGTAAATCAATAAGTGTGACATAGTACGATCATAGCCACAATTACCATAAATTAGTATGAACTGTGCCATGTCATATTTTTTATGTGTCATGTCATGTCATCATTTATTTTGTGAAACTGATTCTGGAAAAGACATGTGGCGGAATCACTTCGCAAATAATATATAAGGGATTACACTAGTTGCATAATTTGAATTCCAAGAGTATTTACTTCACGATTTTAAATGTAATTTATCATGTTTGTAATTTGTTATTTATTTTTTATTAATAACTAATCTTATTTTTTATGCGGATTACTTGCGTAACTTGGTATCATATTTATTGCTTTGTTTAAAAGAAATTTGGCTTAATGTTTCTAATTAGTTAGTTCGGTTTTTAATAATTTACCTTATATTGAATACGGAGTACTTGAGCAAGTTGATATCATATTTACTGCAAACTAATTTATGACAATAAAATTTTGATATCTTTCTTTAAACTGTTTAATTATTTATTATGAAAAATATTTTCAAAACGCCAATTATTATGAAGTATACTCCACTAATAACTCTCAAACATGGTAAGGTAAAGTATATATAAAGGAGACTCATAAGTTCTTACATTACAAACATATTCCTCTTTTGCTAACAATATTTCAAAAAATGGCATTGGTTAAACACCCCAAAAACAAAGTTTCTTTCGTTAGAGAATTAAAACTGTGTAAAAATACATAGCATATTAAAGTTAGGATTATTCGCTTGTGGAGAAATTAGAATCCGGAAACACTATCGAAATGGTTTTCGTTGATAAAGAAGTAAGTAATGATATTACTACATAAGTTGCTCAGAATTCTTTTTTTGTGTGTTTGCTTTACGATGAACTATATTTACAATTGTATTAGTGTTTCATAACTACTTATTTTGCTTCCACGCTACTCTTATCATTAGTTTTTCAACTCTCTTTATTTTTTAATTGTATAGTCATTAAAGTGTTCATCAACTCTCTTTATTTTTCAGGTCTTAATGTAGCAGTGTTCAGACGAAATTTCCGATGGTTCTGGTGGTTCTTAAGCAACTCCTTTATCTAAGAGAAAAAAGCAAAGAAGAGCAAGAGAATGATGTTGAGGATCAACTATCTGTCTACAAAAAAACAATGTCAAAAGAAATTCTGATTCAAGGGCGAGTGAAACCACAACTTTTGAAAAAGCTTTATTGTCTATTCATATGGTTTTGTCGTATTTCCTTATTATTATTTTTTGGATTATTCTTTTAATATTTTAGTTTGGGTTTTTTCTATTTTTTTAGTTTGGTTATTTTTAAATTTTTTTTAAACTCTTACTTATGTTGGAACTTTTTTTATTGGCTTTCGGTGTTACTCATTATTTTATTTGGAAGAAAATAAACTCTCTTCTCTTTTATTTTACACATGATGGATTGGACACACAATATAGCTGATTATTTGCTGGTTGACATGACATTATACCAAAAAGACTGCAAAACAAGCAAAGTAAATTTGCAAGGCTAAGGATAAAAGTAATATAACATAAAACTTTATTTACATTCTTAATATTTTTTAAAGAATTGCTACTCTTTAGTCTTTATTTGACCATAAGAACTATCCATTTTTTTAGAAGAAAATAACATATATGTCTCAATGTCCTCTTGGTTAACACGTAATCACTAGTTGTGAAAACGATAGTACATCTGATTATTAATTTATGTTTGTAGTGTTACATACATATTTTATATAAAATAAATATCCTTAATATAATAAAACTTAGTTGATACTTGGTAGCTTTTTGGTCCACAAAATTGGAAAAAACTGACACAGGTTTACAGTCTCAAATCAAACCAAAAGAAAAAACAGTAAGATGCAGTGATTTATCTCTTCTTAGATCCTCCGAAAAAACAAGCATATAAGATTTACTCTTCCACTTCAAATGAAGCAAACTTACCAACTTTGTTTCCTGCTGTCTTCGGACAATGAAGAAGTGCAGAAACAGATAACTCAACAGATATCAAACTATATTTTTATGTCCGACCGTTCACCTGGTATCTAATATAATTGCTTTGAATTAAAAGAAAAGGGAAAATATGGAAAATTTATATTTATGATGCAAAAACTTTCTCACCAAAGCAAGAATTGAATTATTTTCTTAGGATTTAAGGAAAATTAAAGTAAATGCAAATTGTATTCGTTAATAGCAATTAGAGTTGAATTGTTAACCCATAAGCCCATCCTATTTAAACGATGGTGGAGAAGTGACTGGAATATTAGAGTTGTTGGTGATTACAAAGGAAGTGGTAGTGATTATAGAGGAAGAGATTTGTGGTTGAAAAAAATGATGGTTGATTGGATTTTGGCAAAAAAAATACAAAATACTGAACAAAATTACAGAATTGTGGTGATTATAATGGAAGTGGGACAATTTTTTTTTTGTCGAACAATACGTGATTTTGATTATGAAAGAAGCAGCGATGATTGCTATATAATAATTCATACATGGTTTATGATTACTCTTAGTTTAGATTCAATTTCCTTCTTTTATCAATCAGTATTATCTTCTTCTTTTTGCATATTTCAGGTTATAAGTAACCCTTTGAGTGTTTTCAAAACTTAGTTCTTCAATAAAAGAATAACAACTCAAAGCTTTGTCAATAACGAAGATAGTAATATATACAAAGATAATAAATTGATTTTAAACAAAAATTAAGAACTATTTTTTTGTATCATTTGATTCCTGTAGTGTAAGGAATAAAGATATGTGATGGGGTGGGGTGGAGTGTATTCGGCAAATGAAGGTTTTACTTTTAGAATCGAGGTTAGTGAAACTAAGAAAGGCCAAGATTTTCTGCTCAAATTATAATTTGCATCATGTAAAAATTGTTTTTTTCATGAATATTTTCTTCTTACCTACTTAAGTTCTTTTTTTTCCTTTAGATTTGGTCAAAACAAAGAAAAAGATAAACTTAAACAAAACATGCCAATAACATATTCACAATGAATTAAACCATACATATTAAACTTTTTCTTTAGTGATGATAATTCAAAGAAATAAAGTAATATTAACCTTTTTGATTATATACATATATTATACTTTAAAAATATATCTTATAAATTGATGTTTGTGCGTAGCACGAGAACAATACTAGTAGTATATAATATAGTAATAGTGGTGACTGTTATAATTATATTAGATTATATATTTATGATACGTAAATATAAAGTTTCACTAAATATTAAATATCATTATTTATACTATATAATAATTGGTATACAATAAAAGAACTAAGAGAAGATGTATAGATAGACGAAAGATGTAGTATCTTTCGTGCTTTACAAATAAAGGAGAAAAGCTCTTTATATAGAGAAAAAATCAGACAGAAAATACTGTGAAACTTAAATGATGATGGGCTCCATCTCAAAATCTATACGCAAAGTCTTGACTATTGCGACACTCCCCTTTAGAGACCAGTATCATTAACGTCTTCTTTATTTCATCTTTTATTGCCTCATTAAAAACCTTCATTGGAAAACCCAGTGGAAAAAACCATAACAAGGTAAAAAGAGTACAATAGGCGATCGTTATAGGTCTTGTTGATGACGCATTCCAATATTGTAAACATATTTTCTGAATGTCGTAGTGGGTAGTGACTTTGTAAAAAGATCTGCAGCATTATCACATGACCGAACATACTTCACTTCAATTTCTTTATTCTTCTCGAGTTCTTGGGTATATGAGAAATGTTTTGGTGGAATATGTTTGGTTCTGTCACTTTGATGTATCATTCCTTTGTTTGAGAGACACATGCAGCATTGTCTTCATATAAGATGGTTGGTCCGGGATTGACGTTGATCCCACTACTTGAAAGTATGTGTTGACTTATTGATCTGAGCCAAACACATTCCCTATTTGCTTCATGAAGAGCAATTATTTCAGCATGATTTGAGGAAGTAGCTACAAGTGTTTGTTTCTGAGAGCGCCAAGATATAGCAGTTCCTCCAACTGTAAATACATAACCAGTTTGTGATCGAGCTTTATGGGGGTCAGACAAGTATCATGCATCTGTAAAACCAACCATTTCTCCGTTTGAATTCTTAGGATAAAATAATCCTAAATCAATTGTTCCTTGAAGATAGCGAAAAAACCTGTTTGATTCCATTCCAATGTCTTTGCGTAGAAGATGCACTGAATCTTGCCAAAAGATTAACGGAAAACGATATATCAGGCCGAGTACAGTTTGCAAGATACATAAGTGCTCCTATTGCACTTAAATATGGCACTTCGGGACCGAGTATCTCCTCATTTTCTTCATGCGGTCGAAAAAGATCATTTTCAACATTAAGTGATCTAACGACCATAGGAGTGCTTAGTGGAGTCGCTTTGTCCATGTTAAATCGTTTCAATACTCTTTTCGTATAAGTCGATTGGTGTACAAATATACCCTTTTGAGTATGCTCAATTTGTAAACCAAGACAATACTTTGTCTGTCCGAAATCATTCATCTCAAATTCTCCTTTTAGATACTCAGACGCCTTTTGTATTTCTTCTTGAGTTCCGATAATATTTAGATCATCAACATACACGGCAATGATTACAAATCCGGAGGACGTTTTCTTGATGAAAACACAAGGACATATAGGACTATTTACATATTCTTCTTTAATTAAATACTCACTGAGACGTTTATACCACATACGTCCAGATTGTTTTAAGCCGTATAATGATCTTTGTAATTTTATTGCACATAACTCTTTTGGTTTAGAACTCAATGGTTCAGGCATTTTAAATCCTTCAGGGATTCTCATATAAATATCAGTGTCTAAGGATCCATATAGGTATGCCGTAACGACATCCATTAGACGCATTTCTAGATTTTGATTAGCCGCTAGACTCATCAGAAATCTAAATGTGATTGCATCCATAACAGGAGAATATGTTTTTTCGTAATCGATCCCAGGTCTTTGAGAAAAACCTTGAACTACAAGGCGAGCCTTGTATCTTGTTACTTCATTTTTCTCGTTTCTTTTTCGAACGAAAACTAGCTTCAGGTGTGACTACAATTGGCCCAAATACCTCTCGTTTATTAAGCGAATCAAGTTCGACTTGTATTGCATCTTTCCATTTTGTCCAATCATGTCTGTTTTGACATTCAGAAATAGATTTTGGTTCTGGATCATCACTCTCTTCATCTATTTCCTTTGAAACAAAGTACGAAAAAAAATCATCAATACCATCCACTTTGTTTCGATTCCATACTTTTCTATTATGAATATAATTAATAGAAATCTCATGATTTTTTTCGGAATCATGATGTTCAACATTGCCATCAACTGCATTGCTCATTTCTCCCAACTTTTCTACAACATTGGAAGGATTTTGTATTTCTACCTCCTTTCTTTTTCTAGGATTCTTATCCTTAGACCCAATAGGTCTACCACGCTTCAAACGTATTTTAGATTCTCGTGTATTATCTTCTATTCCATGTTCATGTGGTACTTCTACACGAGCAGAAGTATTTGCAGCTGCTATATGTGGTTTTGTAACCGATTTGGTGTCTGCAAAAGCATCTGGTAATTGATTTGCAATGCTTTGTAATTGCATAATTCGTTGGACTTCTACTTCTGATTGTTTGGTAGGAGGATCAAGGTGTAGCAAAGATGGCACACACCATTTAATATATTTTCCTACTTGTTTATCTTCTTCCCCTAGGACCGGGAATACTTTTTCATCAAAGTGGCAATCAGCAAAACGCGTTGTGTACATCACCATTTTGCGGTTCTAGGTATTGTATAATTGATGGAGAATCACAACCAACATATATCCTTAATCTCCTTTGAGGTTCCATCTTTGTACGTTGGGGAGGTGCAATTGACACATATACAGCACAACCAAAAATTCTAAGATGAGAGATATTTGGTTCTCGTTGAAATGCTAGTTGTATTGGAGAATATTTATGATATGCACTTGGTCTCACCCGAATCAGTGCTCCTGCATGCAAAATAACATGTCCCCACACAGAAGTTGGGAGTTTAGATTTCATGATTAGTGGTCTTGCAATCAATTGCAGACTTTTAATTAATGATTCAGCCAAACCATTTTGTGTATGAATATGAGCAACATGATGCTCAACATCAATTCCGGTTACCATACAATAGTCATTGAATGCTTGAGAAGTGTATTCACCAGCGTTGTCTAGTCTAACTCTCTTTATTGGATAATCAGGAAACTGAACTCTTAGTTTGATTATCTGAGATAAAAATCTCGCAAATGCCACATTTCAAGAGGACAATAGACAAACGTGTGACCATCTACTCGACGGGTCAATCATTACCATAAAATAGTAGAATGGTCCACAAGGTGGATATATAGGTCCACAAATGTCGCATTGAATTCTTTCAAGGAACTTTGGTAACTCTTTATCTATTTTGGTTGGCGATGGTCTTATAATTAACTTTCCAAGAGAACACACAGTACATGTCATTTTATTCCCCTTATAAACCTCTTGGGGTTCCAGTGAATGACTATGTGAGTTCTCGATGATTTTTTGCATCATACTGGTGCCTGGGTGACCGAGACGATCATGCCATAGTGTAAAATCTTCAGGATTTCCCTTAGTCACTAAATGTGATTCGATGGCACTTATATATGTACGATGCAGGCCAGAAGGGAGTTTTGGTAATTTTTCTAATACCTTTTGTTTTCCTGATTTCTCAAGAGTAATATACATGTATTTCTCTCCACCCTCAGTTGCAGACTGAGTATCAAATATTTGAAGATATATGTCATTAAAACTCAACAAATTCCTTTTAGAATTTGGAGAAAATAGTGCATTCTTTATTGAGAATATTGTCCCATTAAGTAATGTAAAGTGAGCTTTACCAATCCCTTCAATCAAGTCTGCAGGACCTGATATTGTGTTAATGGTGATATTTGTCGGTTTTAGTTCAGAAAAATATTTTATGTGTTTCAGAATAGTGTGCGTTGTTCCACTATCTGGTATACAAATATCTCTAGCATTGTTCTTGGTTGATGTTCTAATTGTAATGTCCATTTCTGAGACAAACAAAAAGAATTAACATAAGCTAATATTATTCATAAAATATTATACATCATTAGCAAATATTAAACACACAATAATTATACATGATTAGGTGAAAAACACACAATAACTATACATTAATCTTCCACAGGCAACAATTATTTATGATATAATTCTGGAATTTTAAGAGTCACATGATAGGCACTTAGGCTTCAGTGATAGCAGTCTCCTCGAAATCATTCACAAAGTCAGACGCATCGAGGTGCGTTGTACCCTTGGAATGTTCCGCAAAGTTAACCTCCTTTTCTTTTCCTTTGACGGATTTCTTGTATAGATCACAAAGATGTGCAGGGGTACGACATATACGGGACTAATGTCCCTTAGTACCGCATCTGGAACAAGCATCTTCTCGCTTCTGGGAGGTACTTCCTTGGTGTTAATTTCCCTTAGGGGACTGCTCATAGCGGACCCACTGGAATGACTTCCTATCTTGTGGATTATATTTTCTTCCACGTCCACGGTAGTTTTGACGGCCACGACTGCGACCCCGAAAAGCCTTATTTTCCTTCACTGGTTTCTTCGCATCTAATGCGTTTACTTCAGAGAGTGCTTTAGAACCAGTTGGACGAGTCATGTGATTCTTGATCAGAAGCTCGTTGTTTTTTTCTGCTATGAGAAGCGCCACAATCAAATCCGAAAATTTTGTATATCCCTGCAACATATATTGTTGATGCAGGGTGATGTGGCTCTTGTAGAATGTGGTGTATGTCTTCTCAAGCATTTGAGATTTGGTGATCGTCTCACTACAGTATCTCAATTTGGCCACAATTCCTAACCCAGCAGAATTGTAATTCATCACTTTGTCGAAATCTTGGAATCTCAGACTCTGCCATTCATCTCGGGCAAGTGGAAGTGTTATTTCTTTCTGATGATCAAAACGATCTTTCAGAGACTTCCATAGCTTTTTAGGATCTCTCATGTTGGCATAGTCATAAATAATACTTTCATCAAGGTGTCTTCTAAGGAAGATCACCGATTTGGCCTTTTCTTGAGGCGTTGAAGTATTATTCTCTTTTACGGTTTCAGATAAACCAAGAGATTCAAGGTGGAGTTCGACATTGGTAACCCAAGAAATGTAGTTGGTCCCGGTGATATCCAGAGCGGGAAATTGGAGCTTCTCCATGTTTGTCATTTGAATTTCTAGCCACAAAAAAATAATTTTATTAGAATTTCATTAATTTTAAATGGAACCGGTTACATTGATAGTACACGCAATTACAAGCAAATATAATGCTAACAAACATAATGCGATGTTAATGCCAAAATATTCATGAGTGGTTCCTCTAACAAAAATAAAATACATAGAAGAAAGAATAAAAATTGCACATAAAATTAAAAGCAACCAAATCATTTTTTTTTTGTTTTTTTTTTGTAACAAAAATGGGAAGAGAGCGATTTGAAAATATGTGAGAGAAAGGATGAAATATTTTGGATGAGGGAATGAAGTGAAAATGAGTTGTATTTATAGATGAAAACACTATTCATTAGTCGTTAACTAGCCGTTTAAAAAGTGATTTTTTAATTATTTTAAATTTATTTACGACCGTTGGAAGTAAAAAACAGAGAGTAAAATTAATCAGAAATTATTTTTAAGCAATTATAGAATTTATCAGTTTAAACATATATATAAATATAGGTGAAACCTCAAATGTATTTAGTTATTTATATGGTGATAAAATTACTCATCAGGCTTTGAAAGTGAAATTATTAAGGTGATCACATTTATAAAATAATAAATTATGATAACAGAGTCATATATTATAAAATAACAAATTAAATATTTAGACGGTATACCGGCCATTATGGTGCCTTAAGCAACCAATACAAAATTAGCAATAAAATTGGAGCGGCATTGCTGCACTCCGGTAACAATAAACTTAACAAATAAACAAAGGTTATATTCTAAACATAATAATCAGAAGAAAATACTTTAACGGTAGAGTGATCGTGCTGATAACGTGTTATAATTATATTAGATTATATATTTATGATACGTAAATATAAGGTTTCACTAGATATTAAATATTATTATTTATATTATATAATAAGTGCAATACAATAAAAGAACTAAGAGAAGATGTATAGATAGACGAAAGATGTAGTACCTTTCGTGCTTTACAAATGAAGGAGAAAAGCTCTTTATATAGAGAAAAAATCAGACAGAAAATACTGTGAAACTTAAATGATGATGGGCTCCATCTCAAAATCTACGCAAAGTCTTGACTATTGTGATAGTGACTTCGTTTTTAGTTTTTTTTCTGAACACAATACTTCTCTTCTTCCTTTAATTGTGACAAAAATGGTTAAATTCTTAAAAAATACTCTATTTCGTGGCTATCCAGTCTAATTTCCTATTTAAAAATGTGATATGCCATTCAATTTAATTGTGACATATACAAATTTTATTTAGTAAAGATTTATGTTTTTGCCAGAAAATGATAATGGCTAATAATTTCAATATCACCATTAAAATACTTTTTGTGTAACTATTCATTTTTGACATAATTTTAAATATGCCTTAATCAATACAAAATTAAAATAAATTACTAGGATCATCAAAAAAAATTAAAGCAGTACTAGTCAATTATTTGATTGTTTATAATTAAATGATTGGAATTTTTTAAATATTTCTTGGTTTATTAGTTTAACTAACAAATATTTTCAAGTTTAACATATTTAACTAAAACAAACAAAAACCAAAATTTGTTAGATTTTATATATTCAAATATATACATACTTAAATTAGTGGAAAAAGACGTTTAAAATCAATAAAAATGAAACATTTAAACACTAATCATCAAACAAAATATAATATAAATAAAATTATTCGAATGTAATACAATTTTAATTCTGTTGAATTTTAAATTAGCCAGCCACATTTAATTGTTTTGAGTCTGGAGTAAAGTGTTCTAAATTAAAATTTAATAATATTTTTGACAGTGATTTCAGTAATATTCGTAAAGAAATATACATTATACAGTAGAACCTCTATAAATTAATATGTATTCTATAAATTAATAATCTTTATAAATTAATATTTTTTGTTGGACCCAAGTTGGATCGGTGTTAAATATAACACAAATTGATAAAATAATAAGATAATAATATTTTTGAAATTTCTATGTAAATATATAGTACTCTTAAAATCATAAATTAATAATCTATCTATATATAATTTTTATATAAGTACAAGCTAAATATTATATTTTTGTTTTTATATTCACAATGAAAAATATTCTTTATTTTTCTTAACATTTTAATATATTTTGATAATATTTAGTAAAATTATACCAAAAACCACTTAATAATTCTATGAAACATAAAAATATACACAAAATAATATAATAAAAAAAAATATGAAAGTCAAATTTCTAAAAATTTTAAAAATGTACATACGATAAAAAATATTTTTTCTTTTATAAATAAAAATATTTAAAAAATGTACATACGATAAAATAAAATATTTTTCTTTTGTAAATTAATATCTCTAGAAATTAATAAAATTTTAAAATCCCAACATTATTACTTTATAGAGGTTTTGCTGTAGTTAATATTTTCTCAGTTTGTTGGTTCCTAAAATTATATATTTTTATGTTATCTGGGTGTAAGTTGTCGGCATTGACTTGTTGACTTTAGACCTTCAGCTATATAACTGTGCTTAAGAGTTAAGACATTAGCATATATCGGAAGCCAAGAGATCAGACATAGAATCAACGAGATTACTCAAACATAAGGATTATAATTGATTTATTATATTAAATATTTTATCAGATTGAATCAGGAATATCTGTATAAATAACAATGGGGCTTCTAACGTTATGGATGCCATCAGACCATATTAAACTTGCTGAGGAAGGCAGCTGTAGGTCGATATTGCTGCCTGAAACAGTCACGGTGAAAGACTGCTTCTCCTTCACCGACTTCATAATAAGGACATCAGGTGAAACCTTGACACTGAGCTTAGGCCCGTGATTTAAGACAATCGTCGATTTGTATGTAGAGTTGGGGCTACCGACGTTGGTGACGGTTCTGTTGAAAGTGACGGTGAAGGAGCTATTAGTTTCCGAAACTCTAGCCGACATTGAAGGATAGTTGAGGTTTCTTGGTAAGGTGTTTCCAGTGCAAGTGACAGCTTCACCGGTAATGAGTTTAAGGGTTTTGGAAGTGTAGTTCAAGCCGCAGAGAAAGGTGATGTGGTCTGCTTTGTCTAGTTCATAGACAAGTCCAGGATCTAGAGCGGCTATTGGGTCGACATGGCCAGCTCCATAAGCAAACTCGGTTGATGCAGGTCCAGTTTCAGAAGCATTCATCGACCAAGCTGCAAATGTTAATTAAGAGACACCCATATAAGAACAGTGTTATGGACAAAAGGTTTTACTTGTATTACAAGAAACTAAAAATCTGGATATGAGTATTGCGTTACCGGTTGTCATGATGGCAGATTGGATCGCGGCTGGAGACCAGTCAGGATGAAAAGTCCTGATGTATGCAGCCACCCCTGTAACGTGTGGACAAGACATTGAAGTTCCAGATATAACAGAATAATTCACATGTCTTTGGTCTCCTTCATCATCTGATGGTGAACCCAAAGGTGAAAAGGCAGCGAGAATCTCCACTCCTGGTGCTGTTATATCCGGCTGCATTACAATCAAACATTTTCTGTCAAAACCATATTTGCAAACAACAAAATCGAAAAAAGATAAAACAGTATATGTCACCTTTAGAAGGTCAACAGCGATTGTGTTTGGACCGCGAGATGAGAAGGGATTAACTTTAGGACCTTTCTGATTAAAGACTGCCTCAGTTTTTAGAACAGTGCCTTGTGAGGAACTGGGGAAAACAAACATAGATACATCAGGAAAAGAAAAAGAAAAACTCCGAGAATATTCAAGTGCATGAAAGAGAGAGATTTACTTTGTGGACTTAACGTAAGAGAGAAGAAAGTCATAGTCATCAGGTGACAGAGCAGAGAGGGGATGAGGCCACACGGTGGCGAAGTTTGTTATGTTTGTGGACTTAATTATGGTTGCCAAAGCTACATCTGAACCAAATGAATAGAAGCTCACAAATATACTATTATTCTTGACCAGCCTGAGATTGGAGACAAGAGGATAGTTCTTTCCTTGCAGATCAAAAGAATTCACTGATCTCCCCTGTTAGGACAAAAAAGAGATGTCTGAAATGGACAAATGAAAGAAGATACTATTATTCATAGGAATGAGAATGTTACTTGATACTTACCACAAGTGTCTTGCCGTTTTGGATAACAACTTTGGTCAGAAACTCACGGTTTGTTGTGCTGGCAGCAACAGTTAATATCCATGGCGCAACGCTACCGATTGTGGCGGGACTCGGACCGCTGTTACCGGCTGAGTTCACAGTGAGGATCCCTTTGGCCATAGCGTGGAAAGCCCCGATGGCGGTTGTGTCCTCTTTGTAACTAACGGCCTCTCCCCCAATGGATATGCTAATAAAATCTACACCATCTGCTATTGCGTCATCGAACGCAGACAGTATAGCATCATCGGTGCAGTCTGTGCTGCAGACTTTGTAAGCAGCGATTCTAGCAGCTGGAACGCCGCCTCTAGCGGTTCCATTGCCGATTCCAAAGAAGCTTGCCCCCGCGACTGCGTTTCCAGCCGCAATAGATGATGTGTGTGAACCGTGGCCGTCGTCATCCCTAGTGCCTTCGCCTGTGTAGTCTCTTGCTCCGATCAACTTGCTGAAGAAAACATTGTAAACAACATCAGCCTCTTCTTTATAAATCAATAATACTGAGAGAAGTTTTGGAGAATTACTTGTTGCAAGTGAAGTTTTTGCCGCCAGAACAAACACCTTTCCATTTCTGTGGAGGAGGACCAAAGCCTTTGTCCGAGAAGCTCTCCGATTCTGGCCAAACACCAGTGTCAAGGACACCAATGATAGTGTCACTCTCTACGGTCAAGTTTCGCTTTGTACTATTTCCTTCTTTTAACCCCATGAAGTCCCAAGACGCAGTCGTGTGGATTTTTAACTTCTTGTTCCGGAACACGGACACAACTCCTTCCATTTCTAAGACAAAAATGAGACATTGGTTTCAGTTATCTAACAGCAAAAGTATGTATGGGGTATGAGATAAAAACGTGTGTGTCAGCCAAAAATCACACACCGGCCATTTTTTCTCGTTCTAACTCAGAGAGCCGGGCAGCGAACCCATTGAAACTCCTCATGTAACTTCTCACCAGACGATCTTCGATCGAACTGTATATATAAATATTTGTGTATGATGATGCATCATGCATGTATCACTTATTATAATCGTCATCATAACGTAAACAAATTTATTTATTAATGGGTAGAGAATGAATATGTTAATTAGCACCTTTCTCCGGTGATCTCTTGAAGGATTCTCCTGTGATGAGATATTGGTGAGTATTCTAGCCCAGACGGAAGTGATCCCATGTAGATAATATACACCTTCATGAATTATATTATATCATCATGTATGTATGATGGATTAGATTCAATCAATAGATAAACAAAATACTTGATAATCGTTAATGACGAGGCCATACCTGTTTGTCTTGAGGATCCTCTGTAACTGCTGAGACTGAACTCAAGAACAAGACGAGTACACATGAGAGGAGACAAAACGAGTTTGCTGGTAATTTCTCCATTTTCTTATACGATGAAGTAATCTGTAAATTTTTATGTGATGAACATGCATGATAAGATGCATATATATAGTAGAAAACTCTTCTGAATCTTTTTCTCTTCTTGCAATTATTTTACCAAAATTTGAATGAGTTATATTAATGATATCATTGAACATTGACCGTTTTAGTCAACATTCTGTTTACATAACTAATTTGTCACATCTACTTTGAAGTCAAACTCTCTTTTTCAACTTCTTGCTGAAAACTAAAATCTTCTTAACTTATTTAGGAAGTGATTTCTTTATTTGTCATCACTATATTTTTTTTTCTAAAGATGACAAGACTTTTGAAAAATATGATATTCTGTTTCTATAACTAATTTGTCACATCTACTTTGAAGTCAAACTCTCTTTTTCAACTTCTTGCTGAAAACTAAAATCTTCTTAACTTATTTAGGAAGTGAGTTCTTTATTTGTCATCACTATATTTTTTTCTAAAGATGACAAGACTTTTGAAAAATATGATATGACATTAAATTATATTGACATAATTAATTTTCTTTATAATTTTTTTTTGTTGTTGCCAAAGTTATAAAATATAATAACGATTAATAACTCACATATTATCTTTTATATATTGGGAATGAATGTGGTTAAAAATGAATGTAGTGATGACATATTGTTAAAATTTTTATTTGACAAAAAATTAAAACGTAAAAATAAAGTGTATAACAACAGTTATGTCATCAGCACATTCATTCTCAACGAAAAAAATTATGACATTGAAATGTGATGTAGCATTCAATTTAGTTGTGGCATGTACAAAATTTTTGTAGTATTAAAATTTGTTGGCAAAAACATTTTAATATGATAATGACTTATAACTCTATATCGCCATTAAAAATATATTTTTCTGTATAAATATTCATTTTGAAATATCATATTTTAAAACTAAAATTAAAATATCAAATTTTAAAACTAAAAAACTTTGAAATTTAAAAAAAAAAATCATATATAAGAGCTAAAATTAAAAATTCAAACTTAAAACCAAAATCGTAAATATTTAATCAAAAAAATAATAAAAATTTGAATAAAATTGGAAATTTTCCAAAAGAAAATTCAAAACAAAGTTCAAAAAAAAACCTAAAAGTTCAAAAAAAGAAAAATTAAAATTTCAAATTTGAAGCAATGCACTCTCTTGATCATGAGCTTCTCAACCTTGTTGCTGTTGATTTTATGTTTCTTGTTCTTTGCCCCCTTTAAGATCAAGATGAGTGATTTCTTCATGATCTTGTTCAGTCTCATTTGATAAACTGATTCCAAGATTCTTCAAAATAATTATCAGGTTGTTGGCCTTATCTGATGCTTGAGACAGATCTTCGAGCTCATCCCAATTTTTCCAATTCAATTCAAATTTTTATGTGTTTTTATTATTTATTAATTATTTCGGTTAAATATTTACAATTTTATTTTTTATGTTTGAATTCTTAATTTTAGATTTTATTTATGAATTTTTAGAATTTAATTTTTTTTAAATTATTTTAATTTTTCAAATCTGATATTTTAATATTATATCTTATTTTTGATTTTTTTAATTTTAACTATTTTATTTTATTTTTTATAAATTTGAAATTTTTATATATTTTTAACCTTTAAATTTTTTTAACTTTATTTTGAATATTTTACATTTTTGCAATTTTATTCAATTTTTATGTATTTTTATTATTTTTTATTAGTTTTTACTTTTTATTAATATTTATTATTTTTACCTGTAAAATGAACATTAGCGGTCACATATAATTAGGAAAACGTCGTTGGAGGCTTGTTATGCTAAAAATGTCACTTTGGATGTTTAAAGTGCTAGCCAATAAACTTTAGTGTTTAAAGAGCTAGAAAATGACACTCTTAGTTTTTAAAATGCAATTTTCCCATTTAAAAAATATGGTAAACTGATATGTATACGTATATATATATATATATATATATATATATATATATCAAATTAGTAAGAATTAAATTAAATCTAATTACAAATATAAGAAATCAATATCAACTTATACATCATATTTATGTATAAATATTTATGTTTTATCAAAATTAATCGTAAATATGCCTTGACCAATACCAAGTTAAAGCAGAACTAATCAAATATTCCAATCCCTTAATTATCAACAAATATTATACATACTCTGTAAGCTTAAGACTTGTGTATTTTGTGTCTGGTGTGGTGGCTGTGCACCATCTCTGGGTTTTGAGTTTACAACTAATTAAGCATTTGCACTCACTTTGAACATGTCTAATTAGCCCCGCTGGCTCTCAATTGATTCCTCTAAACAGTTTATCGTTCTTGACTTTTCAAACGACTCCCAATTGATTTCTCTAAATAGTTTATCGTTTTTAACTTTTCAAAGATACCAGATAATCTATGAGTATTGATATCCGTCTAACTTCGGGTCTTCTATAAATTAATCAAGACTGAAGTAAACACTCAATATATAGAAAATGGTTGGACATAATGGAGTCAAACTAAGGCTCATGTTTGTAAAGCAGGTGGACATTCAAAAATATGACATGATATTATATTCTTCTTTATCTTCAGTTTTCAAAATAATATTCATGATTAATATATATATATATATATATATGAATATCAGCATGAACCTAGAACATTCAATGACATGGTCAAGACATCGGATCGAGACTAATGGGGTGGAGTCATCCAATGATCAAAATTTTCTGACACTCAAGTCAGACAAAACACAATAGCTAGCCGGTGCGAAACAATAATATTGAACTAGATCTTAACCCGCACTCCCGTACGGGTCTCTTACTTAAGTAATATTCAGTATAAAATTTTAAACAGTCGATTTAATAAAAAAAATCTCTATGTTTTGTAATTTTACTAATTAGTTAATTTTATTAAAATATTATATACTTTTAATTCATGCGATTTAGTTAATAGTCGTAAAATATTAATATTTAATAATAATCAATATATGAATATCGATTTGATTAGATAAACTTTGGAAATGTAACCAATTAATTTAAATTGATTATAAATGCAATGGCTGAATATGTAAATAAAAGATATATAAAAAGAAAATATTTAATTTGTTGTAAATGCAATAACTAAATGTGCAAATAATAGAAAGTACAAAAAATAATACAATCCAAGTTACCAAACAATTTTCATTTAAATTACTATTTTTGTTTCCAAACAGTACAAAAGGTACTTAAGTTTTAATAATATAGACTAGATTCTGACCCGCCCTTCAGAGGGCGGATATATTTTTATTTTTAATTTATCATATTTGTGTATACTATTTTTTTATAAAAAAAATTAGTAAGAAGTTTTAATAATTGTATTGAATTTGTGATGTTGCATAACTATACACTTATATCCAATTTTTTTTAAATCAGATCTAGGCCTGCAGTTAAACTGATAAACCCAACAACCCGGTTTGTAATTTGGTTGTGTTTTAGAAAAAAACTATTATTTAATAATCCGGTATAACTCAAAACCGGTTACCAGTTGAACTACTGGTTGAACTAGTACGTAATTTTTAATTATTAACGCATATGATTTTTAATTGTATTATTAGAATATGTTTGTATTATAATTAGGAAGTTGAACTTTTTATTTTTTTATGAAATAAGATTATACAATATTGTTGATCATGAAACTATAAACAAAGTTAATTGTTGTGATTTGGCATTAGTTTATTTTATATTTTGATTATTTTAGATTTAATATTTAATTTTCTTATTCAAATTAGACACTAATAATACTTAAAGATTTTCAGTTTAGGATATATCTCGTAAACTGAAATAGTATACTGCTAATTTAGGATATAACTCGTAAACACATAAGATGCTGCTAGATTTTGATCCGCGCTTTCAAAGCGGGATATTATTTTCGAAACATTTCAAAATTTATTTGATATAAAAATGTATTCTTATATATTTAGATTTATAAGTGAAACGTTATATTGAGTATTTTAAAATCCGACCCGACCCGCAGTTAAATTGACAAATTGTATGGTCTCGTATGTAGTTCGGTTTAGTTTAAAAAAATATTATTTAAAAATCCTATAAAAGCTGTAAAACAACTAAAACCCAGGATCTGGCTACTGGTTAAACTGATAGATGATCCAATATGAAATTCGGTTTGACTTAAATTATTATAGTAAAATTAAATTTTTATCTTGTTGTAAGGGTAATAGATTAATACTCGAGAAGATGCATACTAAAAATTAAATATATTTGAGCATCAATAATTTGTATATGTTTATTATAATTTAATGATTTATGTTTGTATATATAATTTTAATTTATTTAATTAGTTTAGTTTTGTTATTCACATGTTATTAGATTTTTTGATGTTTTGTTTATGATTTATTTTAAATTTTTAAATTAATTTCATTATTCACATTAGAAATGTAAATATTTAGTAATTTTAATCTTTATATATTATTATTATTATATATATAATTATGTTTTACAACTAATTAAACCATTGATCCATACTCTCTTGCGTCAATTTATGTTAATGTAATGTTATATGATATAATTGTGTTAATATATTTGTTGAATAATATCTGATAAATATATTTCGTGTGTTTGAATAACCCGTAAAAATATATTCATAAAAATATCAAGTAACATGTTTCATCGTGTTTTAAAAATTAATAGTAGCGAACTATTCATATTTTTTATCATATATATATATATATATAGATTGATTTATATGTATATCTAATTTAATAATAATTATATTTTTATGTATTTAGTGAGGGTTTTGAAGAAACTGTTTTTTTTTGCATTTGGATTAATATATAGTTGTATATATACAAATTAATAGATATATATATATAATTATGTATTACATAAATAAATAAAATATATTTTTTCTTGAAATTTTGTATTTATATAAATTAAATTCACTAGTTCTAGAAAATAATATATTGGTTAGTTAGCTCTTTAATTTTAGGCATGATGTATATTTAATTGCAACTAAATTAGATATTTTAATATATGAATAGAAATAATATGGAAGAGTATTAAATTATATATATATATATATATATATATATATATAAATATATGAAGAAAGATAACAGGATCAACCTAGACTTCTTTGATAGTCCAAAAAGTAGTCGATAAATATTGTTTTTTAATAGTATCGATTTATTATGATAACAAAAAAAGTTATCAGTACCCATCAGTATAAATAACAATGGGACTTTTCACATTATGTGTACCATCAGACCATATTAGATAAGCAGACCAAGGCAGGTTTGGGTCGAGACCACTGCCTGTAACAGTCACCGTGAAAACCTGTTTTTCGTTCACCGACTTCATAGACAGGACATTAGGCGTAACCTTGACACTGAGCTTAGACCTCTGATTTAAGACGATGTTTGATTTGTATGTAGAGTTGGGGGTATCGAGGTTGGTGACGGTTCTGTTGAAAGTTACGGTAAAGGGGCTATTAGATCTAGCAAGTTTAGCCGACATTGAAGGGTAGTTGAGGTTCCTTGGTAAGGTGTTTCTAGTGCAAGTGACAGCTTCACCGGTGATGAGTTTAAGAGTTTTGGAAGTGTAGTTCAAGCCGCAGAGAAAGGTGATGTGGTTTGCTTTGTCCAGTTCATAGACAAGACCAGGATTTAGAGCTGCTATTGGGTCGACGTGGCCAGCTCCATAAGCAAACTCGGTTGATGCAACTCCAGTTTCAGAAGAATTCATTGACCAAGCTGCAAATGTTAATTAATAGACACCATATAAGAACAGAGTTATAAGCAAAAAGGTTACTTGTGGTACAAGGTGGATCTCAATTTTGCTTACTGGTTGTCATGATGGCAGATTGGATCATGGACGGAGGCCAGTCAGGATGAAAAGTCTTGATGTATGCAGCCACGCCAGCAACGTGTGGACAAGACATTGAAGTTCCAGACAGAACGGAGTACTTCACATGTCTTTGGTCTCCTAAAGAAGGTGAACTCAAAGGTGAATATGCAGCAAGAATCTCCACACCTGGTGCTGTTATATCCGGCTACATTTAATTCAAACATTTTCTGTCAAAGCCGGATTGAAAAAGCCAATAACTTCAAAAAAAAAGTATTTACCTTTAGAAGATCAACAGCAACGGTGTTCGGACCGCGAGAAGAGAAGGAGGCAACTTTAGGAGCTTTCTGATTATAGACTGCCTCAGTTTTCAGAACAGTGCCTTGTGGAGACCTGAGGAAAACAAACACGTACATATCTGGACAAAGAAGGAGAGTCTAGAGAAATTGTAAAATATGATACAGAGATATGATCGTTTGTTACTTTGTGGAGTTAACGTAAGAGAGGAGAGAAACAAAGTCATCTAGTGATAGAGAAGAGAGGGGACGAGAGCTAATGGAGGCGTAGTTTTTGTAGTCTTGAATTATGGTTGCAACAGCTACATCTGAACTAACTATATATCTGCTCACCAATATTTTTCCCTTGACCTCAGATCCTTGGGAGACAAGAGGATAGTTCTTTTCTTGCAGATCAAAAGCATTCACAGATCTCCCCTGTTAAGACAAACACACAAAAGTCTGAATAGGACAAAGAAGATACTATTATTCATAGGAATGAGTTGTTACTTGATACTTACGGAAAGTATCTTGCCGTTTTTGAGAACAACTTTGGTGAGAAACTCACGGTTGGTTGTGCTGGCTGCAACAGTTAATATCCACGGCGCTACACTCACGACCGAGTTCGGATTCGGACCACTGTTTCCGGCTGAATTCACAGTTAGAATCCCTTTGGCCATAGCGTGAAAAGCCCCGATTGCAATGGGGTCCTTTTCATACGGGATGACATGGTTATCCCCAATGGATATGCTAATAACATCTACACCATCTGCTATTGCGTCATCGAACGCAGACAGTATAGATTCTGTCTCACACCCTGTCGCGGTGCAAACTTTGTAAGCAGCGATTCTAGCAGCTGGAACGCCGCCTCTCGCCGTTCCATTACCTATTCCGAAGAAGCTTGTTCCCGCAACTGCGTTTCCAGCAGCTGTAGACGCTGTGTGTGAACCGTGGCCTTCGTTGTCCCTAGTGCCTTCGCCTGTGTAGTCTCTTGCTCCTATCAACTTGCTAAAAAACATTGTAACTCATCAAACTTTTCTTTGTAAACAATACTAATCTTATAAGAGAGACATTTTTGAGAATTACTTGTTGCAAGTGAAGTTTTTGCCGCTGAGCAAACACCTTTCCATTTCTTTGGAGGAGGACCAAATCCTTTTCCCGAGAAGCTCTCGGATTCTGGCCAGACACCAGTGTCAATGACTCCGACAATAGTATCACTCTCTACTGCCAAGTTTCGTTTTGTACTCTTTCCTTCTTTTAACCCCATAAAGTCCCAAGACGCAGTCGTTTGGAGTTGTAACTTCTTGTTCGGGAATACAGACACAACTCCCTCCATTTCTATGCAAAACATAAAATAGTTTTAATTAAATATTATATAACCTTTATAATACCATTTGAGCATAAGTGTGTCTCGAATCTCGATCGAAGATCACTCACCGGCTAATTGTTCTCCTTCTGACTTAGTGAGTCGAGCAGCGAACCCGTTAAAACTCCTCTTGTAACTTCTGAACAAACGACTTTCGGTCGAACTAGAGATATATATGCGTATTTTTTTATTACGTGTTAGATACTCATAACGTACGCTAATGATAACTAATAAATGATTCGAGAATGATTCAAATTAATCACCTTTCTCCTGTCACTTCTTGAAGAATGCTTATGTGATTCGACATTGGTGTGTAGTCCGGTCGAGACGGAAGTGAACCCATGTACACTATGTACACCTTCATCGAATATGAATATAATCATAATTATCATATCAAGTATTACAAAACGTGATTCTTAACATGTTTATCCAAATAAACAGAACGTGATTGGTAAATGTTTAAAAATTAATACTCCTATACCTGTTTATCTTGATGATTATCTGGGACTGGTGAGACTAAGCTGATTAACAATCCAACGACACATAAGAGGAGACAAAAGGAAGATGCTCGTTTCGCCATCTTTTTCTTACACAATGAATTATATGTTTCTCTAGTTTTCCAATTTCGATGGAGATTAGCACAAAATGATGTATGAGTAGTAGATACTTGAACCGTGCAAAGAAACAAATCCTTATTTTATTCCATTGATTACTTGATAATTATAATAAAAGTATTACCATATATTGTAACGATAATTGTCCAAAACATCATTGTATGTTGACCAGAAACGGTCCTCGTTAATTACAATAAATACTTGTATTATACCAGTTGGAAAAAAACTAGTATTACCATATTTGTATGAAATGATATCATTTTTTATATTTTATGAAGGAAACATATTGAGAAAAACTCTATTAAATATGTCTTTTACAAACTTTAACAAAAAGTAATATTATACATATATAATACTATAATTTGTTGCTTTGAATATTTCAAAATCATGATATATTTTGGTGTAAGCTTTTCATGATTATGAGATATTAAGATGTTATACACCTACACTAGAAGGTGAAACTCTATAAATTAATATTCAGATAAATTAATAAATTTTCCTGATTTAAAATTAAGCCAATTTAAAATATGACATGATTTGATAAGATAATAATATTTTAATTTCTTTTGCTACATATATGATCCTATTAAAATTATAAATTAATAATTACTATGTAAAATTATTTATACAAATATAAAAAAGTTTTATTGTTAATTTGTCTTTAATAGAGCTGTGAAAATAGAACGAACCTGAAAATTCAAACCAAATCCGATGCGATAAAAATGATTCCGAACTGATCCGAACCCGACATAAATACTGAATGGATCTTGTTTTGTGGTATTTCGAATTATGGTATTATCAGAACCAAAATCCAACCTAAATGAATATTCAATAGACCTAAAAAATTCAAAACCGTAAAAAAATAATTTGTACCAAATAAAATCTCAATTCCTAATATGTATCCAAAAAACACTATGATATTATTGAACGTCTAAATAATTATATATTACATGAATAATTAATTCAAATATTAAATTTAATATATATTTTGGTTTTTAACAACTTCATATATTTTGGTATTTGGTTAATACCAATGTTTGTGTTTAATATTTAATAAAGATTTTGGTTAGCTCGACTTGAGAAAGGTTTGTGTTTCCAGAACCGTAGTTTCTATTAATTATTTTCTTTATTGTGTGTCTAATTTCTTGTCATTGAGTTTTATGTTTCAGAGTTTCAGGTCAGTCTTGATGATTGAAAATTGAAGATTAATTGTTGAAGGTGGAGGTTGATGAAGATTTATGTTTTTAGATTTTGGTTTTGTTTTCATTGAAAAATGTTTTTCATTTTATGAGAATTTGGTTTCCGTTTTATACTTTCGTTTATTTGGTTCTTTCTATCAATAACTAAGTTTATCTTTCATTTGATTTTGAGTTATCGAGTTTGATGTTTCTTTCTAACTTTTAAATAGATCTAACGAATGTTTTAGTTAAAAAAAGTAGTACAAATTTCATATACTTTTAAATCGAAGGACTGACTTAATTTATTTATGTTTTGGTTACAAAATATGTACAACTATTTTTAAACCGAAGAACTAATTAGGACCCAAAACAATAAGTGCATCAGATTGTGCCTGTTTTGTGAAGATTTACTAACCCCGACCGAAATCTGATAGAACCCGAACCGGTTGCGAACCAAATTTTTATATAACCCAAATGGAGATTATTTTGATATACCCAAAAAAATAAAACTTGATTGAACAAAACCAAAACCCGATTGTGATACATGCCTAGTCCTTAAAGTGAATTTTATCTCTAAACTTATTTTTTTCTGTACTTTGGTATTATGTTATCGAATTAACTATAAGAACACAGTTGTATATCATATAGATTCAACTTATAATCATATGTATATCATTTACATATATATATCAAATAATCTAACTAAAATAGAAAATTTTCAAATATACAAATTTAAATAATATAATATATTGACTAAACAGTTTTATTATTTTCGTATATTTTAAATAAAATTTATATGTTAACTCTACAAATCTAAAAATGTTCTTAAACTTAATACTTCTATAAATAAATAAAATAATCATAATTTCAGTACTATTAATTTATAAAAATTACAGTAGTTCAAATTTTTATCTCAAAATTTAAATAAAATATTTTTCTTAATACCCAATGTTTTGAAACTCTGTTCAAATATTATACCAGGTTGCTCTTTGGTTACCAAGTAATCAGGTTGATAAATTTAAGACAATAACTTAATCATATTTATATCAAATTCTGAAAATACAAGAAAAATATAATTCATATTTACACACACACACAGATATATATATATATATATATATATATATATATATATATACATTTAATAATTCATTTCACATGCATTTTAACGAATACATTGTTTAACTAATTTTCTATCAGATTAAGAATTATTATGTTAAATATAAATAAACATATTTGCCAACGATTATAAGAAGTTATAAAGTTAGTTTTAAATCTATAATAAAAGAAAATGATAATACTTAAATTATAATATATAATCATAAATGAAAATAAATGATATTGAATCACATAAACCAAATTTTGTTTTCTCTACAATCATTCCTTAGGTGGTATAGTAATTTTAAATCAAAATCTCTATATTATTATTTGAGAATTCAGTTTCATATGTGTTGCGCTTACTTTAATTTTCACGATGGTTGATTACACTGATACCCTTAATAAATTAAAAAAATTATTTAAATGTTATTATTAATTTTATTTATTTATCCCTTTTTAAAATTTTTCAAATAACATATATTATAAAAAGGAAATCTTTATAAAGTTTAAAAGATGAATTTAAAAAACGAAAACATATGTATAAATAGTATAATTTTGGCAAAAAGGAAAGTTCACAAAATAATAATATTTATTTAAATATATTTTTAAATAACATAAAATGTGCCAATAAAATACTTTCTTTATATCTATATTTTCACAGATAATCTTGATATTAGAAGAAAAAAAAACTATTTCTTTTAAAACATAATTTTAAACAGTACAACAATATATATTTTCAATGTAGTAGAAATATTTTTTATATATCTATTTATGTTTTGGATGATCACATAAAATAATTAAGTAACATAAATTGATATATGTTTAGATGACTAAAATAGTTTATAATTAGTGTTATTTAAATTTTATTTGTATTTCTTTACATTTAGTTGACAATAATATCTTTAAATTACAACAAAAAATCTATAAATTATATTCTATTTATATGATATGATTTCTCCAATAAAATCGCAATTTTACTGCTTATTTTATGAGATATTAAAAAACTAAAAATGAATATTGAAAATGATCAAAGAATTACAAAATAATTTGAATTAATATCCCACTATATACTTTAACGAAGAAGATATATTATATTTTATCATTATTAAAATTATTATTTTTCTTATTACTTAAATTTGCTTTTAAATTTTATGTTTAAATGTTTTTGGAACTTAAGATAACCATAATAAAAGACATAAAATTATATAAAATTTATAAAACTATTTAGTTATTGTAAATATTGATATGTGCTAATGAGCTTCCACAAAATATTAGTTATTTATGTATGTAAGTTCCTATAGATCATCGCTTTATCTTTCTAATATCTTTAATAAATAAACATTTCATTTGGTATATAGTATGAAAATACATGCACATTTAATTTAAACGATAAATAAAATTAATTGGCTTGATTTAATTATAATAAATATAATTATACTTATGTTTGAATTTGAAAGAATATATATAACTTAATATACTTCTAATGAGTGATTCGACTAATCAAACTTATATTTAAAATCATAGATTTAACTATAATAAGAAAATATAATTTTAAAAGAATAATAATTGATTTTGTAAAATAAGTAATAGAATGACTCAAAACACATTAATAAATGAAAATAAAATTTTAACCAACTGTTACCAATTAGTGCTTTTGTAAAATTTATAAATATGCATGAGAATTCAGAATATTATTGTTATATTAATTTATCTAATTTGATATCAAACGCTTTATTTTATTTTTTTGTTTCATTCTAAGCACAATAAGTTATACATAATCTTCCTAAAATAACATATAGACAACAATCAACCTATATGCAAATAAGAAAATTAATCAAAATTTTAATGTATTTATAATAAAAAATATTATAGTTGAATTCAAAGAAATAGATGCAATCTAATTTACCCAAATAATAACTAAATCGACTTTAAAACAACACAAAAGACGAAATAACATATATATATATATATATATATATATATATATATATATATATATATATGTCTATTTAAAGTAATATAATATTATTAATATAAATATGCATAAAATCTATTAATTAATTCCAAATTAAAAGTAAATAGCAATCAACTATTATAATATATATTTAATTCATAAATATTTATATTCGTGTATGAGCACGGGAAAATCACCTAGTTTAATTTACTTCATTAATATTTTATATTCAATATTATGTACTGTTAAAAAATATTTCAATAGTTTAATTTTTTTTTTCAAATGCTATTAAACTTTTTTGGATCAACAATGTTAGATCGCGGATTAATGATAGATTTTTAATTAAGTGATTTTCATTTAACTTAAACTAAAATATATAAATCTCCAGATTTATCGATTCGAATGTCAAGCCAAATATATTGTATAACTCGTTGGTTCTCTTCGTTTTAATTACAAAAAAAAAAATGACAATGAGAATAAAATATACAACATCAAACAAATTCAAATCTTAGCAAAGAGCCCCTGCTTTTTTCATAGGAAATTTAATAAGTTGATCCCCATCAGTCTTTTTCTTGAAAATCTTTTAATCTCTCTTCATAATACTTGAATACATACCAATCCAAATTTTAAGGCCTTATCCGTCTAAGGGGGGAATTTTCACTCCTTAAACTTAAAGGGATATAACATAATTTGAAAAAAAATTAACCGCTTCAGTGACAGGTTTAAAGCTAAGAACAACAGCTGAAATATTATCTCATTTAGCCCACATATGATCCCAAGACAATATAATTAACCGCTTCAGTGACAGGTTTAAAGCTAAGAACAACAGCTGAAATATTATCTCATTTAGCCCACATATGATCCCAAGACAACATAGCTAGACAAGGAACATTTTATAGTAGAAAAAAAAAACACATAACAACAACTGGTAGAAAGATGTCAAATGCATGTGGCTTCATCAGTCGCTAGTATAAATAACAATGGGGCTTCTCACGTTGTGCGTACCATCAGTCCATATTAGATTAGCAGATGACGGCATTTTTGGGTCAAGACCACTGCCTGTAACAGTCACCGTGAAAACCAGTTTTTGGTTCACCGACTTCATAGACAGGACATTAGGCATAACCTTGACACTGAGCTTAGACCCGTGATTTAAGACAATCTTTGATATATATGTAGAGTTAGGGGTACCGAGGTTGGTGACGGTTCGGTTGAAAGTGACGGTATAGGGGCTATTAGATCTAGCAAGTTTAGCCGACATTGAAGGATAGTTGAGGTTTCTTGGTAAGGTATTTCCAGTGCAAGTGACTGCTTCACCGGTAATGAGTTCAAGGGTTTTCGATGTATAGTTCAGGCCGCAGAGAAAGGTGATGTGGTTTGCTTTGTCCAGTTCATAGACAAGTCCAGGGTTTAGAGCGGCTATTGGGTCGACATGGCCAGCTCCGTAAGCAAACTCGGTTGATACAGCTCCAGTGTCAGAAGCATTCATCGACCAAGCTGCAAATGTTAATTAAGAGACACCATATAAGAACAGAGTTATCAGCCAAAAGGTTACTTGTGGTACAAGTTGGATCTTAATTTTGCTTACCGGTTGTCATGATGGCAGATTGGATAATGGATGGAGACCAGTCAGGATGAAAAGTTTTGATGTATGCAGCCACGCCAGCAACGTGTGGACAAGACATTGAAGTTCCAGATAGAACAGAGTAATTCACACGTCTCTGGTCTCCTACAGATGGTCGACTCAAAGGTGAATATGCAGCAAGAATCTCCACTCCTGGTGCTGTTATATCCGGCTGCAGTTCAATCAAACATTTGTCTCTAAAACCGGTATAAAAAACAATAAGGAAGAACTAATATTAATATGTATACTACCTTTAGAAGATCAACAGCGATGGTGTTTGGACCGCGAGAAGAGAAGGAAGCAACTTTAGGCGCTCTCTGATTAAAGACTGTCTCAGTTTTCAGAACAGTGCCTTGTGGGGACCTGAGGAAACAAACACATACATATCCGTACAAAGGAGACTCTTAAGAAAATAAAAGGTAGGAAACAGAGAAAAGAGGGTTTGTTACTTTGTGGAGTTAATGTAAGAGAGGAGAGTATCAAAGTCATCTAGTGATAGAGCAGAGAGGGGACCAGGGCTAATGGAAGCATAGTTCTTGTTGTTTTGAATTATGGTTGCAACAGCTGATGCTGAACCAACTGGATATCTGGTCACAAATATTTTTCCCTTGAGTAGAGATCCTCTTCTGACAAGAGGATAATCCTTTCCTTTGAGATCAAAAGCATTCACTGATTTCCCCTGTTAAGGACAGAAACGAAAGTCTGAAAGACACAAAGAAGATCTGTTATGATATTAATAAGAATGTTACTTTGGTACTTACCACAAGTGTCTTGCCGTTTTGGAGAACAACTTTGGTGAGAAACTCACGGTTAGTTGTGCTGGCTGCAACAGTTAATATCCACGGCGCTACGCTCACGACCGAGTTCGGATCTGGACCGCTGTTGCCGGCTGAATTCACAGTGAGAATCCCTTTGGCCATAGCGTGAAAAGCCCCGATTGCAACGGGGTCCTTTTCATACGGGTTGACTTGGTCATCCCCAAGGGATATGCTAATGACATCGACACCATCTGCTATGGCGTCATCGAACGCAGACAGTATATCTTCTGAGGTACACCCTGTCGCGGTGCAGACTTTGTAAGCAGCGATTCTTGCGGCTGGAACGCCGCCTCTCGCCGTTCCATTACCTATTCCGAAGAAGCTTGTTCCCGCAACTGCGTTTCCAGCAGCTGTAGACGCTGTGTGTGAACCGTGGCCTTCGTTGTCCCTAGTGCCTTCGCCTGTGTAATCTCTTGCTCCGATCAACTTGCTGAAAGTCATTGTAAACACATTAATCTCTTCTTTATAATCAATAATACTAATATTACAAGAGAGATATATTTTTTTTCCCCTCAAGATAGATATATTTGAGCATTACTTGTTGCATGTGAAGTTCTTGCCGCCGGAACAAACACCTTTCCATTTCTTTGGAGGAGGACCAAAGCCTTTGCCCGAGAAGCTCTCTGATTCTGGCCAAACACCAGTGTCTATGAGTCCGACAATAGTATCACTCTCAACTGCCATGTTTCGCTTTGTACTCTTTCCTTCCTTTAGCCCCATGAAATCCCAAGACACTGTCGTTTGGATTTTTAACTTCTTGTTTGGGAACACAGACACGACTCCCTCCATTTCTAAGCAAAACATAAAACGGTTGAAAATAATTATTATATAATAGCATTTCAACTTAAGTGTGTCGGACTCGGTGGAACCTTTATGTCAAGTCCTTTATATATAAACCAGGCTCTGATACCATGTTAAGTTTCTTGGGCTTCCACTTAAAACCAATTGGCAATTAGTGGAGTCACCCAAGTCCCTTATATATTATTCATGTCCCTTACATCTTTCCGATGTGGGATCTTCTCTCCAATACCCTCCCTCGAGATAATGGTGGGTCTAACCATTAATCTCGCAGAATCCATCATACCCCTCCGAGATCATGCTTTATCTTCTAGCGATCTCGGAGAACTGAGCCTTCTATGGGCCATCAGCTAATGGGATGATCAGGCCACTGTCCGGGCCGGATTAATTAATAGGTCAGGGTACTGGGTCTGCTCTGATACCATGTTAAGTTTCTTGGGCTTGCACTTAAAACCAATTGGCAATTAGTGGAGTGGTCCAGGTCTCTTATATATTACTCATGTCCCTTACATATATCCAATGTGGGATCTTCTCTCCAATACCCTCCCTCGAGACAATGGTGGATCTAACCATTGATCTCGCGAATCCATCATACCCCTCCGAGATCATGCTTTATCTTCTAGCGATCTCGGAGAACTGAACCTTCTATGGGCCATCAGCTTATGGGTTGATCGGGCCACTGTCCGGGCCGGATTAATTAATGGGTTAGGTATTGGGCCTGCTCTGATACCATGTCAAGTTTCTTGGGCTTCCACTTAAAACCAATTGGCAATTAGTGTATTTATTGGGGTTATCCTAACCGACTTAGGAATAGATATTTCCTTATCTCGAATGTATTAGATTTCCATATAGCAATAGGAATAGGACATAAAGACTTGTATATAAAGAAGGCCTTATGATCATGAATGAATAACATAGAAACGATTATTGAGTTATATAACTTTTCATGGTATCAGAGCCATAACGGTTTTTGTGGACCAAATCTAACGCTTCCATTTTTTTGTGGCTAGAAAAAAATCGTCATGATGATGACAATTGAAGAAGAAGAAGACGATCCAGATGCTGATGTGAAGTCATGTACTAATAAACTCCTACAACGACAACTTCGACCCGACGACTTCTTATTTGATATCGATTTGCTTTCTCTCGATCTTCGACCTTCATGGCTTTCGATCTCATGATTTTTTTTATCTCACGAACCTGCGACTTCACTGACGACCACCAAAACTTCGACCCCACGAACTCGACTCTTGATCTCGACCTCGAACTCTCAACCGACCTACGACCGTGAACACTCGATCTCTACTTGCGACTTCTCAAACTCTCGACCTGCGATTTTTCTTTGATCAACAAGGATGGCGACTCTTCCTGTTGTGACAACGACCTCGAACTGATAATACCAAACACGATGAGACCGAATTCGACAAAACTGATTTTGACGAAAAATACTAACAACCGATTTGAATTTGATTGAAGATTTGAAGTTCAAGTTGGACATACAGAATTGTATGTTCCAACTTGAGGGGAGGTATTGGGGTTATCCTAACCGACTTAGGAATAGATATTTCCTTATCTCGAATGTATTAGATTTCCATATAGCAATAGGAATAGGACATAAAGACTTGTATATAAAGAAGGCCTTATGATCATGAATGAATAACATAGAAACGATTATTGAGTTATATAACTTCTCAGTATTGATCCAAGTCCCTTATATATTACTAATGTCCCATTCATATTTCCGATGTGGGATCTTCTCTCCAATACCCTCCCTCGAGATAATGGTGGGTCTAACCATTAATCTCGCAGAATCCATCATACCCTTCTGAGATCATGCTTTATCTTCTAGCGATCTCGGAGAACTGAGCCTTCTATGGGCCATCAGCTAATGGGTTGATCGGGCCACTGTCCGGGCCGGATTAATTAATAGGTTAGGGTATTGGGCCTGCTCTGATACCATGTTAAGTTTTTTGGGCTTCCACTTAAAACTAATTGGCCCAAAACCAATTGCCAATTGGAGGCAATTGAACCAGTTACTCCTACTGTCATAAGGACTCTATCAAATATGGAAATATAATTACATAGTCGTTATCCTAATACTTTATAGACACAACTCGATCGATCGAAGATCACTCACCGGCTACACGTTCTCGTTCTGACTCGGTGAGTCGGGCGGCGAATCCGTTAAAACTCTTCTTGTAACTTCTTACCAAACGACCTTCCATCGAACTAGAGTATATGTATATGTGTGTGTGTATCACTTGTTAGAATCCTCTTAACGTGGGCTAATGATAACTAATAAATGATTAATAGAATGATTTAATGTAATCGCACCTTTCTCCGGTCAGGTCTTGAAGAATGCTAATGTGATTCGACATTGGTGTGTAGTTCGGTCGGGACGGAAGTGAACCCATGTAAACAATGTACACCTTCATCGAATATTATCATCATTATCTTCGACATGTACGGTATAATAAAACGTGATTGGTAGAAACAAACTATGTAATCAAGTAATCAACTGCTATAAAAGTTAGTATACCTGATTATCTTGACGATCATCTGGGACTGCTGAGACTAAACAGAATAACAAGACAGCGACACATGAGAGGACACAAAAGGAAGATGCTCGTTTCACCATCTTTTTCTTATGCAATGAATTATAAGTTACTATCTAGTTTTTTCAGTTAATGGAGATTAAGATAAAATGACGTATGAGTAGTAGAATTTATATCTAGACCATGTGAAGAAACAGATCCTAATAAAATTCCATTGATTTGGTTTCCTTACGTGCTAATTATAATGAGCTTATTACCATATATTTTATGATATATTTTTCCAAATGACATCATTGTATATCGACCAAAATGATTCTCAATCGTTAATTTAAGGAAATATATCTATAATATTTGTTTTTTTAACATTTTTTTGATCTATTTACTTGTTACATATACAGTAAAAACACTATAGAGTAATAATTATGGGATTTTGATATTTTAATAAATTATAGAGTTATTAATTTACAGATTTTTTTAAAAAAGTATACATTTTGAAGTATGCTTTTATGTAAAAAAAAATTGAAAATTTATTTATATACTACAGATACAAACTTTATGTTGTTTTATTTAATTATTTGGTGTGTAAGAAATACGTACTATAAGGGTAACTGCATTTTTAGGTTTAAATGAAAAAAATAACAAATATTTTTTTTTGAAATATTTAGAAAGATTAAACCTATACTTCAATTTACATATTTAAAATTGTATGATATGTTATATATATTTATAAAATTTTAAACCTTAACTATTCATTTATTTTTATATTACGACCATATATTTACATATATTTTTTCAAAAAAAAAATATTATATTATCATCTTATTGAATTATGTCATATTTTACACTGCCCTTTTATTAAGTTATAGAGTTTCTACTATAGTGGTTTTAAAGCCTAAAAAATTAGACGAAAATGAAGTCGACTGGAAACTCATACTAGCATGGTTTATTTTGGTGCAATGAGGAAGCTAATTGTAACATGCTGGTTTGTGGTATATGATAGTATATGTTAAAATATTTATAAGATTAATTGGTAATTTAGATCACCAACTTATATTTTTAGGTATGCATACAAAAGGAGCTATAATATATCGAGAAAAATCATTTGTAGTATCGTGCAAGTAAAACCATTTCACATGGAATGGAGTCGACAAACCGATTGAGCTCTACAATATAACATAAACCAAGTGAGCTCTACATGGAGTGGAGTCAACAAACCGAGTGAACTGATATAAGACCCACTAATTGTAGGCGGTCGGAACGGTACAGTATATTCATGATTATATTACTTAATCTGAATCGTCCTTAGTTTTAGGAAGACCTTTTTAAATATACATAAAATTTATATTCAATAAATTTAGTTACATGTTTATAAAGGCATTTTTGAATTCAGCAAAGAAAATCAGAAAATATCCTAGAATTTTTATTTCTAAACTTTCATTTCCTATAAAATAAAATTAAAATTAAAAAAAAAAATTGACAAGGCTAGTGTTGAGATTTTTGTCTTTAAAAGCTATTCAAGAACTTAAGAGATCGGGGCTTTTATCTTTTTACAGTTAAATAAAGGCTAGTGTTGAGATTTTTGTCTTTAAAAGCTATTTATTTATATATCTTATTAAATTTGTAAAAATTTATGAACTGCTTTAGTGTTATTATATAAAATTAACTATTTACCATCTTCTTAAATTGTTCATTTACTTGGCAACTATTCTTAAATATATAACTAATTTTATAGAATCACGAGGTAGGTTCAGTTTTTGTCTGGACTCATTTCTTAATTAATTGGGCTTCACGATCAGCCCATGTGATCGAATAAAAATGGTCGGTCAAAACTCAGCCACAGTTTCCAAAAGATCATCATCTGTCCTCACCAAACCTGAACACATTCATAAACTTCATCAGATGTTCCTGATCATTCCCGAAGCTAACTCCAAACCTCAATCTGTTTCCTCTCCTCCTTGTCTTGTCTCTTCCAGAAAAGGTTAGTTATTTTCTTAGAACTTGTTATATTTATGTCTAATTCTAATTTGAACAAAAAATGAACACAGATCGTAGAAGTCTTCGTCTCAGGGACAAGAATCCTAGTTTGTGCCCGAAGCTTTTAAGCTATGGCTGTCACCAAGATTTATATAGTGTGAGTCTTGAAATCGATCTCTCCGGTCAAGATTCTGTACCGGTTTGGTTCTGACAGAAAAATCCGGTTATCTGTTTTTCCTACGTAGGTACTATTCGTTGCACGGCCACGTGGAGACAATGGCGAGAGAGGTTCTCCGAGGAGCAAACTCAGTTCCTGACGTGGAAGCAACGCTCTGGCAAATACCAGAGACGTTACCTGAGAAGATACTCGAGAAAGTGAAGGCCGTTCCAAGACCAGACGATGTACCGGAGATTCAAGGGGAGCAGCTCGGTGAAGCAGACGGGTTCATGTTCGGTTTCCCTTCCAGGTTCGGAGTGATGGCGTCACAGGTCATGACGTTCTTCGACAACACGAACGATCTCTGGACTTCACAAGCACTCGCCGGGAAACCTGCCGGGATCTTTTGGAGTACGGGGTTCCACGGTGGAGGCCAAGAGCTCACAGCGTAAGAACTTAGTCTTAAGTTAACACATAAGCAAATGTTAGAAGAGTGTTATTGACTTTGTTGTGTGTAGATTGACGGCAGTGACGAAACTTGCTCATCACGGGATGATATTTGTGCCGTTAGGGTATACGTTTGGTAAAGGGATGTATGAGATGGGAGAGGTGAAAGGTGGTTCGCCTTATGGGTCAGGGACTTACGCAGCTGATGGGTCGCGCGAGCCGACTGAGCTGGAGATTCAGCAGGCGAATTATCATGGCAAGTACTTTGCAGGAATAGCCAAGAAGCTCAAGAAGCGGTCTCCTGTCTAGAACGGTATCTACTATGTGTTTTCCTGTACTAATCAATCTGTAAATGTAAATGAGAAGACTGCGAAATAAGATGGGACATATACAATACAGGGGAAACATGTGTAGGCTAATGATCAACAAATATTTTATCTCATATAGCTTCTAGCTATCAACTGAGAAAGTATTGATCATGTAAAAGGCATTACCACGTTAATATCAATATACACAATACTTGTTTATCTATCCTTTTATGTCGTTGTGATATTTACTTGATCTCACCTGGAACTTGTATCATCTTTGTGACCGCACGCAATGGTGTCCGGAGCTCTCTGTGCATATAGAGAAACAATAGAAACTCGGTGAGAAAAACATGTTGAAAAGCATGCTTGGTTAATCAAAATTGAGATGAAATGTTCTCTTATTACGTTTTCATCGTTGGGAAATTTTGCAAGAATCTCCTCGAGTAGACTTCTCTGAAAAGATCTGCATACACATCGAGCCTTTTCTCTTCTGCTGCGTGTCTCATCATCTTCCTCTTCTCTATTTACATATGCACCACAATTGGCCACTTTTATGATCCTTCCGAACACCTTAGCTTCATTCAGTGATTCAGATTGTCTTATTTTAAAACATTGATTTGTACTCTCTTTGGTTCATTTTAAATGTCTAAAAACTATGTTTTATTTTAAGTGTCATTCTAAACTTTTACATACAGATTAAGAAATCATTTAATTTTATAAATTTTCAATATAAAAACATCATTACCCATACACTACTCATAATTCAACCGACAGAAAAATAAATTGAAGAATAAAGTTAATAAATTATGTCTTGAAATGCTAAAACAACATTTATTTTGCAATGAAATATTTTATCTACTACAACGACACTTAATACAAAACATATGAAGTATTTAATATATACACAATGGGTTGATAGAACTGGATATTATATCTGCTAATTGGGATTCTATTCGTTTGATTCGATCCAAAAAGTTTTGATATCATTAAAATTTGCAATCAAAGAAAAATTACAAATAATAATTTAAAAATTAAGTAAATCACAAATAATAAAAAAAAAAATAGAATCATATATCTACTTCGTTCCGACTTTTATACAAATATATAGATTAAATAAAATGGATGAGATTTCGTAAATCTTCGCAAATATCTATAATTTTTTAGATGTCGAAAAGACCGAATATTCATATTATAAAATATTCAATTTTTGTAAAACACAAATCAATCACAAATAATAAAAATTATAGTAGTATTTGATATGTGCATCCTTAGCTATTTAATGACATCCTACTAGGCTAATACAACGAAAAATGTCAAAAATTTTAGAGGTGCAAGCAAAAAATACCTAATAAATCTATTATATTAAAACAGAAGTCATGACTTCTAATTCATGTGTGATTTTTTTAAAAAATTGACTACTTACTAGAACTAACAACTTATTTATTTATTATTAAAATATGCATAATAACATGTCACTCATATATTAATCATAATACTTTTGATGTTCATTTAATATATATATATATTTCGAAAAATCTTTTTTTCTTTAAAAAGATCTTAACAAGATCTTAATTTTCAAAATTTATATGTAAATATCTTCATTAATTTCGTAATTAGTTTTTAAATAATATATTTAGTAGTTTTTATAAAATGAAAAATAAACATTCTATCTTATTTTTATCTATTATATAATCACAACCAATCATATTGTTTATCTAAATATTTTAACAATATCTTAATTTCTAAAAAGTTTCTGTAAATATTTTCACTAAATTCATAATTATCAAATTTCGAAAATCTGTTAAGAAAGATCTTAACAATATCTAATTTTCAAAAAATAAAAGAGAATATTTTCACTAATTTTGTAATTAGTTTTAAAATATTATTATACGTTAATATATTCACTGGTTTTTTATAAAATGAAAAATAAATATTCTATCTTATTTTTTTATCTATCATATAATCACAATCAATTATATTATTTTTCGAAATATTTTCCTTTCCAAATATTTTACTTATAATTTTCACTGATTTTGTAATTCACAATGAAGTATTATTATGTATTAATATATATTCAGTTATTCTTCATAAAATTAAAAACTAAAATTCTATCGTATTTTTATTTATTTTATAAATATAAACAATCATGTTAAGAAGTATTATACTGAACTAAATATGATAAATTATATTAAATTGATAAATTTCTAAATTTTATTTTCAAAAATAAAAACATTTTTAAATATGTCACTACTTTTATATTTATTTAAAATATAAATGAATATTTCATTTTTCAGTTAAACAAAATTTTAAATATTTAATTAATTTTTGATTGTTTAAAGTGATATTAAATTGAACAAAGTTTATCGTAAATACCACATAATGTAAGATTTTCATTAGTGTTCATGTTTTAATAAGAAACATATCGCTAATAATTTGAAACAATAAATTAAATTATTGTATTGTTTATAAAATCGTTGTGTTTGAAAATATTATATTATAATATTGGCATTATTGTAAACATTTAAGTTGTATACCACTAATCATGTAAATCAAATATTTATACGTATAAGATGAAAATAATCACCCGCACGGTTGTGCGGGTGGAGATCTAGTAGTCTTTAAAACATCAATATTCCAACCAATATATGATTACACACTGATTCAATTAATTGTTTTGTCATCGTTATACTTATATGGACTAACTATTTCTTGTGTTTTTTTTTAATGAGAGAACTCCAAACACGAGCTCTTTTTTCAATTAAAAGCAAGTCCACAAATAATCGTCGACAGCCTTACGGTTTTTGGGCCGTAGAAGAGGCTAATTGGAACATCATGGTAGTGTGCGTTTCATTTTTCAACTAACCTTTAATGCTTGCCTAAACATCTCTTCTACTACAAACAAGGGAGCTCGTTGATTATTCTTTCCTTTTTAACAGCTGGGAAGAAAAAACACTCCTCTCCCAATTTTGTATATATATAAAAGAAAAAATATGTCTTAGAATGTATATTTAGCAGGTATCCTAAAATAAAGAATACGATCGTGTTAGTATAGAGAGAGAGAAAGTTAGTGAGATAAAGTAGATCGAGTTTCCGGTGGTCGGCCGGCGCGTGAGCGTCCGTGCCGCCGCCGGATCCTCTTTTCTTCCGTCAGTTTGTTTCTTTTTGGTTGTTTCTTCGCCACTGCATACCAAACGCCTTGTCCGAGCTCTGGTTGGAGCCATCGTTCTCGGTGGTTCTTCGTCTGGAGGGAAGACGCGTTTGGGGATAGTTCTTGGCGTGAGATTCTCGTCTCGCATGCTCAAGGAGAGGGTCCGGGGGATGGAGTCTAACACAGATCCATCGACGCCGGTGTTTTCCGGGAGGCGGAGGCTTCCTTAGCTCCGCCGTCGCCGGTTTTAGCTTCCGGGAAGACGAGACGTCCTTAGGTCTGTCTTCGTCGGCTTGTTGGTACCGAAGGGTGGATCATCACGTAGATCTACGCTGTCGAAAGGAAACCCGTGGTTTTTTGGGTGCTTGGTTATTAGAGTGGCTTCAGTGGAAGCGGAGTAGAGGTTCGTGTCGGTGTTTGCTCGAGTCAAGATGGATGAGCTCTCGGTGGAATCCGAAGCTATCCTTGACGGCGAGGCTGTTAAAAGATGGAGATAAGAGGTGGAAGGTCTAGGGTTTGAGAGGCCCAGTAGACGGCTTTCGCGGAGGGGGATATGCTTTCGGCCAGTCCGATTAAGCTTCCCGGAGCAAGCCGACGGCAAAACGCCGTTCAAACCTCGGCGAAGTCGTCTCGAGAAGAGGAGACAAGAGTGGGATGAGCGACACGTGCTCTGATCCTGACCAGTGTCGGTGGTGGGCTGATGGGCCGTAGGCCCAGTCGGTTTTATTTAGTTGGTTTATTGAGTCGGGCCGTGGGCCTTTGTTGTTGTATTAAAACTTGGGCTTGGCCCATTTATTCTTATGAATCAAATCCTTAGACGGAAAAAAAAAAAAGAATGTATATTTAGCTTGTTGGTGTTTTTAACATAGTATTTATTACTGTAATTCTAGAAAAAAAAGAATGTTAAGATATTTTATTTTCAACCATTTTCGTAGTTATAAATGTTTGACACGGCTCTGTATACATGCAAACAAAATGTGAGAGCATGAATGTATCTATACGAATCATACCTTTCTATTTTTCCTGACGAATGTAAAATGTTAACATCATACTTTTTATAAAACATCTTATTTTCCCTACTTGGATGCCAATCCTTTTACTAATCACGTGAGAAACCATTTAGCGTTTTTCAAGTGTCGTAAGATCTTATTAACCTTAAATACGTATGACTGTTTTTGCGTAGCATCTAGAGGAGCCAGAGAGCGAGAGAGAGAGAGAGAGCATTACATTGATCATGAGCGTCTTTGAACGCGAAGCTCTTTAAGCACATAGCCGAGTGCTCCAATTCGGAAAAAAAAGGAATAGATATGGAAGAAATGGTGTATATAGTCTCTGTTGTTTTCACTTGTCTTGCTCTTCTTATCATCCCTGTCATCTTCGTAACTCGGCGTCTAAGTGTTCATCTCTCCTTCAAAAACATCCTCAGATTCATCAAACTCGCAGCTTCTCAGTTCGATGAGGAGGAAGAGAAGCACGAGAAAAGGTACGTCTTCTTTTCTTAATCATAGCTTTTACGTGTTAAGAGTTCCTTAATTATAGTTTATTTTGTCGTAAATCAAAACGGTCTCCTTGAGTCTAATCTGAAATATTTAGCTCATGGATTCCATAGATTTCAGAGTAGCAAGTACGTATTTTTTTTTTTTTTTTTTGCTAAAAGCAAGTACGTATTTTCTCAACCAAACTAATTAAGAAAACAATTTGATTTATCCAACGTACCTAGGGTTTTCGTCTTTTTGTAGTGTATGTGAGTCCATACAGAACCATATACCTACGTAGATATTTCTGTCTTTAAAAGCTATGAGGACACATATTAGTCTAATATACTTGCTCACATTTCAAGTCGTATGTTTTAACATTCTGCACTTTTAAAAGTATCAAAATCTAACATCTCTCTATATATAAGTTTACATTTGATTGATTTGAATTATATAAATGAAACAATTAAACATTAGAAAATTAAAATAAATAATAAATAATATATCTTTGTGAAACCAAACAAAAACCTAAAACATGCAATTTGAAAGAGCACAACAAACGGAGAAGTGTTTTATGGATAAGCGGGTCTCAAGTGGGATCTCTACCTTTCTACTTGAATTGCATGTTTGTTATATGATACTTTGTTTGTTATAAACTATATTTTAGTGGTAGAATGGGAGAGGAAGAAAAACGACGGAGACTGCCAAAGCACGTGGCGATTATATTGGACGGAAACAGACGTTGGGCGGAGAAACGAGGACTAGGAACATCGGAAGGTCACCAGGCCGGAGCGAGGAGGCTTATAGAGAATGCTAAGGACTGTTTCGCTATGGGCGTAAACACGGTTTCACTCTTTGCTTTCTCCACCGAAAATTGGGCAAGACCTGAGGTGATGATAATATGAAATATTACTTTTGGTTACAAATATTTTCTTACGTACGTTTCGTTTTCATTCAGTTTTTCTTTTCATTGATTAGGATGAAGTTAACGGCCTGATGGCCTTGTTTGAGAAACATTTGAGGTCTGAGATGGCTTTCTTCCGAAGGTACACAACATCTTGTCTTGATCCTTTTTAAAATGCAATTAGAAGAGCTTTTAGGTTAAGGAAACTCAAAAATAAAGCAGTTTTCTAAAAAAACTCTAGAAAAAGAGTAAGAAGGAAATTAGTTCTTTATGAGAAAAATTAAACAAAATAACAAAAGAATGATACCATGAAAATTGTACTTTTAAAATAACTAACAGAAACGGTTGTCATTCTCTTATGTGTTCAGTGATAAAATCAAGATCTCGGTGATTGGAAACCGTACGAAAATCTCCCAGTCGCTTCTAGGTCTGATAACAGAAGCAGAGGAAGCTACAAAGAGCTACGAAGAGAAGCATCTCATTATAGCAATAGACTATAGTGGAAGATTTGATATCTTACAAGCTTGCAAAAGTCTTGCGGAAAAGGCAAAAAACGGGCTGATCCAAGTGGAGGACATTGACGAGGATGTGATGGAGAAAGAGTTGATGACAAACTGTAGTGAGTTCCCAAACCCTGACCTATTGATTAGAACGAGCGGAGAGCAAAGGATCAGTAACTTCTTCTTATGGCAATCCGCTTACACTGAGCTCTACTTTCCTAACGTTCTATGGCCTGACTTCGGCGAGGCTGAGTATCTTGAGGCCCTGACTTGGTATCAGCAAAGGCAGAGGCGTTTCGGTCTACGAGTTTAGAATTTGAGTGTCTCGCAAATAAATTGTTTCAAGTATAGTAGTGGTCCGATTGTTTCAAATACTCTGCCTTTTGTTTCTTACGCTTATTAATTATAAGTTACTTTTCACACTTACAAATTATGAAAGTTATAAAAACAATAAATAGACAACTCTAGGGCCGACAAGTTAAAACCTTTTGAAAAGAAAAAAATCTGGGTTTACCTCCTATCGTAGACAACACTATTTAGAACTATCTCATGATTTAAGCATGTGGTCGATTTGACATCTTAGATGGGGCAGTGTAGTTTTGAATGGTAGATAACACAATTTATTAAGAAGCTGACAACATCATTGATTGAGCCTTACTTGATTCAAAAGAGACAACTAATCATTTTACTTGCTTTGTTTCACCTAATCGGAAAAAAAAACAGTCTATCAATGCTTTAGTATTGTTTAGTTGAATCAATACTATTAATTTTCCAGCATGACCAATTGATATTAGTTGGATCCAACTTAAAATATAATTACATTTTAAATATAACTGCATAAAATAAATTATAACTGCATCTAAATTATAACTGCTCCATTTTCCATAACCACTAAAAATCCTATTTTAAAGGGAGACAAAACCATAAAAAAATAGATTAATATTTAATGTCCCACGAACTGAAATGAACTTACATATATTAATATACGTATGTTGACAATTGAGAATTGGTGTATTTAGTTTAGCTACATTTCGAATTAATAGATTGATTCAAGTCTGATGTATGTTCCAATTAAAACATAAAATAATAGTTTGGATATGTATATATTTTATATTTAAAAAAATATTCAGAAAATACTTTACTTTAGTTCCTATAATTTACTTTTATTTGACATATAAAATATCAAAAACAGTTTAGATTATTTGCTGCAAAAAGCAGTTTATATTATTTAATTTTTTTTGTAACAAGTTAAGAATTATGACATCTAGCAAAAAATATCAAAATTTTAAAATTCGTAAATATTTATTTGTGTATTATGAATAATAAAATTAAATTTGATACCCAAAGAAAACCAAAAGTAAAACACTATTGATACATTATCGATAACAAAACTGAAAATCTTAACTTTTTTATCAAAAGTTATACAAAGCAGATTAAAAACATAATTAAAAACTAAGAAAAAAATTAAACTTATCTACGGGTTCAACCATTAGTTTAACTAATAATTGGGTTTTGAGTTTTTGTGAATTTTTACGGGTTTTATTGGGGTTTTAAATATCATGACTTAAAAGTTCTTAAAAATTTATATGTGTAATGTAAATAATAAAATTAAACTTCGAATAAAAAATAAACCAAAAATAAAAACATTATTAATAATTTATCGATAGCAAAAATTGAAAACCCAACTTCTTTATTAAAAATTATACAGATTTTAAATACATAATTAAAAAAAAAAAAGCAAAATATTTTTATTGGTTCAATCGGTAACTATGTTATGGGTTTTAGTGATTTTTTGCGGGTTTTTCTGGGTTTTTGAATATTGATTTTTTTTTTTCAAATCCAAATTAGATTTATCTTGGGTTGCCAGATTGCCCGTTTAATCGTGGATCCGGGCCAGGTTTCAAAACACTGAGTACGGACTTTGATTTTGGGTCGATTGCGAATCTCTTTTTTGCACGAATATTCTTGACTAATTGTGTTAAGCAAGTACTGAAAAAATATAAAAACTTTAGGAATAAGATTAAAAAAAAGTTTCTAAAATGCATACGGCACAATTATATAGTTATGCAACTTGACATATTTAATATAGTTACTAAAAAATAGATTAAATTAAATTAATATTAATTACAAATATAATTACAAAATAACACAAATATAAAAATTAAGTTTCTAAAAAACTAAAATTAAAATTATACCCGCCCTTTGAAACATGATCATGACATATTAATATAAGCGTGGTTCAACTATTTTAATAAATTACTAAAACATTTTATTAATCATTTAAGAATATATTATGGAAAGAAGAACCCAACTATGACTAAAAAATATAAAAAATATATTTTTACAAAATGTAAAACAAAAAATATACCCGCCTTTTTAAGGGCGGGTCAGAATCTAGTCATTCCTTTAAAACGGAAGATCTTATTTGAGGTGTTTTTTGTTTTGAAAGTATTTATAAAACAATGTTATTACCATATTATTTTATAATAAATTTAAATATTTTCAATCAAAATATATTTAAAGTACTTTTAGATACCTTAAATTTCTCCCACTCTTTCTCAATCTAGACAACTGCAAGAGATGATTATTTTTGACGAGAACTGTTGTAGGGTAATTGGGCAATCGTGAAATGGAGCTCTTGCGGCAGCGTAATTTACTGAAAAGAGTCAAAATAGTGAGTCTAATAAACATGCTGGTTCAGATCATAGACGAGGTCTTTAAGCCAAAATACAATCAAATATCATGATGGCTACTCTGCAAGTCTCTATATCCTAATTTTTTCTTTTTTAAAAAAAAAAGAAGTCTCTATACTTTGTTTTTCTTTGTAAAATTTAATGATTTTAATTTTGTTAGAGATTGGTTTGCTAAAAACCTTTATTTTTGGAGGTTTCGTTAATCGCTGTACATAATTGATGGTGAAATTGTTTTGTTTTTGTTTACGGACGGGGAAAATTTCAGTCACAAATGATGAAGAAAAGGATTCCAGCTCTAGCAAGATGATAATTCAAACAGTATATGCCTAAATAAGAGTTGTGGGTATTCAACCAACAATAAAAAGCTTTTTCATTGATTAAATTACTTTGATATGAGTTTCTACTTTCTGTTCATAAAAAAATCAGACATCCTAGAAAGACAGATTATCTTAAAGCAGTGACTTTGTAATCTAACACCAAGTCAACTACGATGCAGTTTTTTACAGTTATAAAAATGTATAGATACGTGATATATGTAAATATTTTTGTTACTGTTAACTGCGGCGCGAAACGGGGCGGATCGTGACATTCAAGGCCATAAACCATTTCAGTTTTTCAAAAAAGGCAGATGTCTCTTAAGTGTTATGTCAACGCTGTTGAAAACAAACTATATCAGACATCTTCAAACTGTAGGCTTTGTATTTTTAAAAAAAATTTTATTATTGTTATGACTGTAATATATTATAATATAAAAATCAAATTTCTATAATATTATTTAAGAATTCAGTTTTATATGCGTCATTCACCTCAGTTTTTACAATAATTAATTACAGAATCACTTTAATGAATTAAAAAATATTACTTATAATTATCATTAGTAAAAGTTGTTTTCCTTCTTATTTAATAATTTATTTTAATTACAAGTTTTCTTTTAAAAAAAAATATATATATATATATATATATATATATATATATATATATATATATATATATATATATATTTATAAAAATTTATAAATTTGAAAAATAATTTACAAGAATAAAATATATTTATATATAACCTGATTTTCATAAAAAGGGAAAGCTAAGAAATATAATTTTGATATTAAGAAAAAATATTTCCTTTAAAACATAATCTTAAGTAAGATAAACTATATTATCAGAGTAATAAAAGTACTTTTCTTATATCTATATATTTTCTTGGATAACTACATAAAAGTTAAATTATATAAATCAAGATTTATGTTCTCTTGTGTAACTTTCTACCGATCATCATTTTATTTTTATAAAAAATTTAGAAAATCATATTATATATAAAATTATTATAAATATTACAAATATATGTACACACTTAAGATGAAAAACTGAACAAATGCGATAAATAAACCAATCTAATTTGGCTTAAATAAAATAAAAAATAATAATTATACTTTAGTTCGAAGGAAAACATGTCACTCAGTATACCCAGAAAATGAGAAAATTGACTAATCAAGTTTCTTATATCTAGAATCAAAGTAAAATAAATATATGTTATTTTATAGTGATGTTTTTATATTTTATGCATATAAATTACAGGATGTTTCAAACCATACTAATAATATAAATAAAATATTAAATAATTGTTAAAATTTATTTCTTGTATGAAATATAGACATGATATTTCAAAATATTATTTTTATATTTATTTATGTACTTTTGAATATTCAAAACCTAAGTTAACTTTTCTATTTGATTTTTAAATCAATATATACAATGTTATATATGATATTAGTAAAATATATTTACATATCTAGGAGAACAACCAAAAAACAATTAATCCAATTTTTAATTTTTTAAATATTATGGTTGTATTTGGGGAAGTTGAGGCTACTAAACCGACTAAATATTACATATGCAAAATCGCATGTATAATTAAATAAAGATAACTTATTAATATAAATTATACAATAGACTGTAAAATAATTTAAAATAAATTATTAATTAATTACTATAATATATTTATATTATGAATATTTATATTCGTGCACGATTACAGAAAAAATCACATAATTAGCTTATTATAATTAAGAGCCAATTTAGCCCACCGTGTTATGTCAACGCTATTGAAAACAAGAAACTATATCAGACATTTTCATATTGTAGGTTTTGTATAATGTTCTAATATTATTATTATTGTTATTATTTTTATGACTAATGTTATAAGTTACCTCCTATCATCCTCAAAGATATTTGATACTAAAATATTATATTATTGTCTTCGACTAATACGTAAAATCACCACAAATAGAGAAAAGGGAGAAAATCTAATACTTAAAAGTAAATGAAAGAAACTTTTTTTCTTGATCAGTTATAGGAGAAAATCTTGATTGATATCTTTAATATTATGACTCCAATATCTTTTTGATTGAAATTAAAGAAATTTAACAAATATATACCAACTTTAAGAAATATCCTTCCAAATTTTCATTATTTACTAAATATTTCAAGTATATACAATTATGTTTTACATAGTAAGTTATTGATTCATATACTATCAGGGAAATCTAATAAAAAAATCATAACTATAAACATCAAATACTATGAGTATTATTTCGAAAAATACTTAAATATCTATAATTATAAGTGGATATTTACAACATATTTAATATGATAACAATCTTAAATATTTCATTTACAATATAACATTACAAAATTTAAAACGGTTATGTATCAAATACAAGACAAGATTTTACAAACAGGTTTAAGCTTTGGCATATCAAAAACCGAAAATTGAACTGAATAAAAAAATGAAACCAAAAATGAATCAAGTTCACATATATTTTAAATTATCATAATTTGCGGTATAACTAAATCAACCAAATATTTTTGTCAAAATATTGAAATTTGTCCGCATTATCTGATATTTTATTTACAAAATCCAAAAATGAAAATTTTATCAAATTGTTTGATATTTGACATAAAATGGAAACTGAGCCAAAAAGAATTGGACTTGAAATTTTATCAGATTCCTAGCATTGGTATCCAAACCAAACTGAAAACTAAGATAGCCAAACCAATATCAACATTCGTAAATACTCTAACAGCTCATATATCACTTAAATTTAAAAACCCAAAATGAAAACGAAGCAGAATCAAACCGGAAACCAAAAAAAGGGGGAATAAAAACAAAACCATACGCTCATGTCTAAACACATTAACGAACAAACAAACACTTAATAAATTTGTCAACAAAAATAATTTCACGTTTTGAAAACACGGATCTCTAGTAGTAAATTAAATCACTTACTTAATAGGTATATAAAAATGTGAGAGAAACAACCAGAGCCAATCATTAGAACTTAATCTTAAGATCATGTTCACGTATTATATAGTCTAGAAACAACTAGTATTTGGTAACACTTAATCCTCACACTAAAACCAGAAAGAACCATAACAACACACACACAATAAGATGTTGTCTCTGCTCTGTGGCTTTCTGTCTTTCCTCTTTTTTCTTGTAAACCCTTGTCTCCGCCTATGGACTCAAGCTAAAAAATCTCTGAAAGATGAAAAGGAGATGTAAAATATTGCTTTCCGATTAAACTTAACACATTCCCACTATTCTCACTGAACCTATCTTTGTTCTTTTTGTTGTTTTGTAGTCACGAGGGAGCTTATGTGGTCGAAGAGGAGGAGACACCTACAGGGCTTCTGAGAGAGAGGATGCCGAGACATGTGGCAGTGATAATGGACGGAAACCGAAGATGGGCAGAACGGGCTGGATTGCTGACGTCACAAGGCCACGAGGCGGGAGCCAAACGGCTTATGGAGTTTACTGAGCTCTGCTTCAAACTAGGGATAGAAACAGTGTCAGCTTTTGCTTTCTCCACTGAGAATTGGGGAAGACACAAGGTGAGACGATTTCATCATGCAGATTTGTCCTAAAGTACTTTTAACTTCATTCTCTCTTAACAATTCAACTGCTCAGATCGAAGTTAAATGCTTGATGTCTTTGATCGAACGATACCTCAAGTCAAAGATCCAATTTTTTCAAAGGTATGTTGTATGTATATAATGAGTGAGCATAGTCAGTATTTGATTATGAAAATGACTTCAATCTCGGTGTATTAATAAAGAAAAAAGAAGTATAGGATTTTTTTAAAGTAATAAATATGTGTTCTCTACTCTCTACCAATGTTTTTAAACCGGATTGGAAGCTTCACCAAAATTCTATTTATATCGAGGTTTAGAATGGTTCGACTGGGTTAAACATGGTTTAGTATTTTTTAGATATAAAAATTTAAAAGTAAAATTAGTAAATATGATATATAATTAAAATATCAAATATAAAATATTATAAAATTTGAACTATTTTATTCACATGGTTAGTTTAAAATAATTTTAATAATTTTTATTAAATTCGATAATTTTGAGATCTATTCTGCTTACTTAACCATTTTATAGTATCAGTTATGAGACCCTATTCGACAACATGGTTGGTTCATGGTCGAACATGATCCGATCACCGGCTGGTCCGGTTTTAACAATAGTAATTACTTCGAAAAATCAATAATGCGAACTCTAAAACGGATATTTGCGTCAATAGAGTTTTTCTTTATTAATTTTCTTGCTTTCTTCGAAGTTTTAGTTTGGGGGAATTCTCAAAAGTAAGGCTTTTCATCAGTTCATTTTCTTTCCATGAATCTTGATTGTTTTAGCGAGGAAATCCGAGTTTCTGTTATTGGGAATCTTAAAAAGATCCCGGAATCTCTCCTCGGAACAATCAAAGAGACAGAGGAAGCTACGAAGAGCTACAAGAAGAAGCATCTAATCTTGGCCATAGATTACAGCGGGAGGTCTGACATCTTGCACGCTTGCAAGAGCATGGTGAAGAAATCACAACAAGGTTTGATCCGAGAGGAAGACGTGGACGAGACGTTGTTCGAGCAGGAGCTTCTGACAAAGTGTACTGAGTTCCCAAGTCCCGACCTCTTGATTAGGACAAGTGGGGAACAGAGGATTAGTAACTTCTTATTGTGGCAGCTCGCTTATACCGAGCTCTTCTTCTCACCGGTCCTTTGGCCTGATTTTGACAAGGATAAGTTTCTAGAGGCCTTGATTTCGTATCAACGCAGGGAAAGACGATTTGGCTGTCGGATTTGATCACATATGATCCTATGTTTACTTGAAACAAGGTTGCATGTGATCCAGTATGCCCCTCTGTTCTATTTCTCTTTGTGTCCCTCTGTTCACTTTTTCTTTGTGCACTCTGTTTTATGTTATGATGGTTGGAATGAAAGAGAGAATATTATTTTGGGTTGCTTTGATTATTTTCTGATTCTGGTATGTATGCATCAGTTGTTATTGAAATGTTATCTTGTGGCCCAAGAAACCATTTAGTCTATTGAAGCTGGAAAGGATGAACTCTAGGTTAGATATAGAATGAAATTAATTTCAATCGGTGATATGTTTCTTGTTCGTGTTCACGTATCAGTTGTTAGTAAAATCGATCTCTTGTACACAAGAAACTGGCATATCTCAAAAAGCCTAGTTCTTGAGGTATAAAATGTCCATTTATATTATATATCATATTCAGTTTTTTATTGCCACCAAGTTGTTCATTGCAAAAAGAAACTCACGATTTTCGACCACCAAAGCGTCGTTGTCTCTGCTGAAACGACATCAAGGCTTCGATAAAACCGGTCCTCCCAAAATCAGGCCAGAGTTCTTGAGCAAAGAAGAGCTCAGTATAAGCCAATTGCCACAACAAGAAGTTACTCACTCTCAGCTCACCACTCGTTCTTATCAGCAAATCCGGATAAGGAAACTCCGTACAGTTGGTCTCGAGTTCTTGTTCTATAAGTCTTTCGTCTATCTCCTCAACTTCGATCTCTCCATCTTTTACCCTCTGCGCAATGCCTCTACACGCTTGTAGAACATCGTATTTCCCGCTGTAACCAACGGCTACTATCAGCTGAAGCCTCGTGTTGTTCTTTGTAACCTCCTCAACTTCGTTGATCACTTTTAGAAGAGACTTTGGAAGTTTTGATGAATCTCCAATGATCGATATCCGAACATTGTTCCTAAAGTTACAAGATTAGCTTTGAGGCTTAAATACATACAAGAATTTTTTTTTGAAGAGCGTACTTAATGCTAAAGAGTGGACTGATTAACTCAAGTTTGAAATGCCTTTCGACTAATACCAAACAAGCAAAATCTTGAGGGATTCAGGTTAGGATACTTACTTGGCTAAGGTATCAAGCTCTGACTTGAGAGTTCTCTCGAACAAACTCAACAAGAAATCAATCTCGATCTGCAGAGATATTAGGGTTTTCAAAACTTTATAAAACCTAAGGGCAGATTCAAATTAGGGCTTTTACCTTTGGTCTAATCCAGTTATCGGTAGAGAAGGCGAAGACAGTGAGGACTTGAATTCCCCATTTGCCGCAAAGCTCAACGATCTCTCTCAAAGCTTCAACACCTGCTCTGTGACCGTCCCAAGGCTGAAGACCTTTGTTCTTCGCCCATCTCCCGTTTCCGTCCATTATAACCGCCACGTGCTTCGGCATGAGCTCCTCCTGGAGTCCCTCCGGCAGAGTTTCTTCCTCCGCCGCTGTAAACGGCCCCGTCTCCAATTTGGTAGATCTGACTCCGAGTCTGGTTCTTTTACGATGCGAGAAAGATAAGAAGCAGTCTGTACCTATTCTCCGCTCTAGAGCTCCGGCGTTAAATCGCCGGGAATGGAAGGATGTAGAAGGAACGCGGAGGGATAACATTTTTATTAGAAACGATAAGTCAAGGCTTGTAGTTGTGGTTGTGTAAGGAGAAGACATTGTATGTGTATAAAAGCGGGGGAGATGGAACAATCTCTCATAGATGGTTCTGGTGAGGGGAACGACAACGACGTCCTGTTTTGTCTGTGTTTCGAAATTGAGCGCCACAAAGAACATTTATCTACTTATTAAGAGATTGGACGCTCCATATTTTTTTTCTTTCCTTTTGTTCTTTTTGCTTATGTGGTTTATATGAGTTCCTTTTTTTTGTCATCGGTTTATATTAGTTCTCATTCATCAGTGTCTTGTTTCCTAATTTTCCAGTTTTTATTACTTTAAAATTTTCAAAAATGTATAAAATCTCTTACCAGAAAGTCCAATTTTTTTTTTTGAAAAAAGAACCTGATTCAAATTTGTGATCTCAAATATAATGAAATTAAAGATTCTAATGTATGAGTTAAATAATTTTAAAATCTAAAATGCTAATTTTTATCACTTTAAATTGTCATTTTCCTCAAATATAAGTAGTGCAAATTTTGCGATCAAGTTCGATTTATGAGATGAATGAAAATTGAGTCTAGAGCCCATTGATTATCAAAAATAAAAGGGCCCATCGCTAATAAAATCGCGTGAGACTCGTGAGTTTATTTTTTTTTGCTTCCGGCCTGTAATTCGCCACGTATTAACTTCTCCCGCCACTTTAATGCAATTCCAACAATACCCTTAGCCAATAAGAATATGCTTACCGAAATAAAGGGTATAACCGTAAATTATATGGGGTGACGAAGTGGTTTTTCAGAGTAAAATAAAATTTAACTGTTCGCCGACTCGACCGGATTTAATTTGCGCCGGCAACGTCGTCACCGAACCCAAAAAGAAACAAAACAGTTTGAATCGTATATTCTCTTCCTTTTGTCGGGTGCTTGAGTTTTTTTTTTGTTACCGAGAATGGGTTTAACGAGGAACAGAATAAAAAAGGAACCAGAAATCGTTATCGCTAGAGACACAGATTCCGAGTCAAGCGCGTCTGAAGAAGAAGAGGAAGAAGAAGAAGATTACCCTTCGTCGGAGTCTGAGAAAGAAGATGAACCGGTCAAAATCGAATTGGAGAAGAGTAAAGCAAAAGGGAAAGCACCCATTACCGTTAAGCTCAAGAAAGTTTGCAAAGTAACGATCTTTAGTGAAACCCTAACCTCTTTTTTTTTATCGGCCACTTTCATTTCTTTTAGTTTGATTAGTTCTTATGATTGCATTTCTAGATTTGGTTAGGCTTTACGGAAGTAAAGTTAATGTCTTTGGACCTTTGATTATCCACTTGTATGCAGAGACAGGGAGAACTTTGGTGTGTGGTTTTGTTTGTTTACTTTTGTTGTTCTTGTTTTGATTTGTAGGTCTGTAAACAGCCTGGTCATGAAGCTGGATTTAAAGGAGCAACTTATATAGATTGTCCTATGAAACCTTGCTTCTTATGCAAAATGCCTGGTAAAAATAAAATCAGCAATTTCTTATTTTTTTACTTGCTCAACTTCATATGGTAGTGGTGTATTTACTAATGTTTTTCACTGTTTTACTAAACCTTCAGGCCACACCACAATGTCATGTCCACATAGAGTAGTTACTGACCAAGGGATACTTCCAACTTCTCATAGAAATACAAAGAACCCTATAGACTTTGTGTTCATGCGTCAACTCCAACCGAGGATTCCACAGGTAAAGACTCCTTGTTATGATACCTGATGAGATTTATTGACTGTACTAATTCGAATTCTATTTTTTTTCTTCTACTTTGGTGCAGATTAAACCACCGTATGTGATCCCGGATCAAGTGCATTGTGCAGTTATTCGATACCACAGCAGACGTGTTACGTGCCTGGAGTTCCATCCAACAAGAAACAATATTCTTCTCTCTGGAGATAAGGTTTTTAAAAATTGAACAACATTCATATGTTATGATGATCTTTCTGCATCTGTTTTCTCATTGTTTTGTTCGTTTGGTTTACACTCTGAAAGAAAGGGCAAATTGGAGTCTGGGATTTTGCTAAAGTGTATGAGAAGAGTGTGTACGGAGACATACACTCTGTACAAGTTAATAATATGCGGTAACTCCATATCTATGTCCCTCACTCTCATTGAGTCTGTTATGATTTTACTTCTGTATTCAGGTGTCTGTGTTCCCCTTATTTCAGGTTTAGTCCTACAAATGATGACATGGTTTATTCTGCATCCTCTGATGGAAAAGTTGGTTATACTGACCTAGAAACTGGAACTTCATCAACTTTGCTAAATATCAACCCCAATGGATGGCAGGTCCAACACCATCGCCTCTCTTCTTTGTTTTCTTTTTCCCTCTCTTTCAATATTCTTACTGATATGAAGCATTATCGGTTTATAGGGCCCAACTACTTGGAACATGCTGTACGGTTTGGATGTAAACTCTGATAAAGGTTTGGTGCTAGCTGCTGATAATTTCGGATTGCTTCACATGTAAGTGGTTTCATCCTCGTTAACTACTCCCAAGAAGACTGTAGTTTTGGAGTTTTCACACACTTAATAATGCTACAATACTGAAAATAACCCTACTCTAATACATAATTTAAAAATAAAAAGCTATTATATGATAGTAATTATTTTAATTAATATGAGCAAAATAGTAAAGAAGATAAATAAAAATTTCAAATCTACTATCTTCCTGGAACAGTGAGAGTGTTTGTTTGTAGTGCTAGTTACTTAGTCTCTTGTGATTTTTTTTTTCTCAAAAAGGATCGACCATCGGTCCAATAAGGTAACAGGCGAGCCCATTTTGATACACAAGAAAGGTAGCAAAGTCGTTGGCCTTGACTGCAACCCGGTTCAACCTGAGCTTCTTCTTAGCTGTGGAAACGATCATTTTGTAAGTCTTTATCTGTAATTATCTCCCTGAGGTTCTGTCTGAACTTGTCCATTATAATAGATTTGTTTGGATATGTTTTTTTTAGGCAAGAATCTGGGATATGCGTAAACTACAACCTGGAGAATCCCTTAATGATCTTGCGCACAAACGAGTAGTCAACTCTGCTTATTTCTCTCCATCATCAGGCACAAAGATTCTCACAACCTCTCAGGACAACCGTATTCGAGTGTGGGACTCTATCTTTGGCAACTTGGATTCGCCAAGCCGAGAGATTGTTCATAGCCATGATTTCAATAGGCATTTGACACCTTTCAAAGCTGAATGGGATCCTAAGGTTTGATAACTTTTTACTTCCTTTTTTTGATCAGTTACTTTCTATAGCATTTGTCATTTTATTCATCTCCAGGATGCCTCGGAGTCACTTATTGTGGTTGGTCGTTACATAAGTGAAAACTACAACGGAGCTGCTCTCCACCCAATAGACTTCATTGATTCAAGCAATGGACAGTTGGTTGCAGAGGTCATGGATCCGAACATAACGACTATTACTCCAGTCAACAAGTTGCATCCCCGCGATGATGTTTTAGCCTCAGGAAGCTCAAGGTTAGTGAAAACTGTTTTGATGAGTGGTGTGGAGTTGGTTTTGATTATTGAAATTTTTTGCAGGTCGCTGTTCATTTGGCGGCCGCAGGAGAAGACAGAGATGGTGGAGGAAGAGAAGAAAGAGAAGAAGATTGTTATATGTTATGGTGACAGCAATAAGAAAGGAAAAAAGCAAAAACGTGGCAGTGATGATGAAGATGAGGATGATGGTGTGTTTAGCTCGAAAGGCAAAAACATGAAGTCTCAAGGCAAAACAACCAAATCTACTCGCAAGAGAAAAACTTGAGGTGAAGAAACAAGGTGTTCTATATGTATTAACTCACTTTTACTCTTTAACTTTTTGTAGGTTTTCTATGTACTTACTCTGTTTTAGTAGTATGCCCTGTTTTGCCTTTGGCCGGCGATTTTGCTTTGCTTTTTCTTAAGGGCATGATCGGCTTTTGTGTTGGCTTCTCTTGAACTTCTGTTAGGTGTATCTAAAGTAAGATTTTGCAGTAACAATGATAGCAGAACGATCTCGAATCTTCTCTTCTTTTTCGCTCTGCCATGTTTTGTTTTTCTTGTTGGAGTGATGAGTGTAAACAGGGGATGAAAAGTCCTACTCTTATGTCATCTTGACAGCCAAAACTGACCTGTACTATGCTTTATGTAGCGAAACTAAAGAACAACGTTATATGTAACATGTATGTATAAAACTATAAACAAACCGACTCAAGCAATCATCTTACTGTTTGAAGTATGGTCTTTCACCACTTCTTGTTTTATGTGTGAATAACTTTCCAATTTCCACAAACTCCAGCCATTTATGGTTTTTTTCTGGTTGAGTGATTTAGCTCATTGTACAAAAGCTCGCCACCAGTAATGTATATGTTGCCGCAAAAAAAAAAACAAGAATTGGGGAAGACTATCATCAAATACACGACATAATAATCTGTAAGAGGATACAATTTTATGCACGTCAACGTCAATGTCAACAAGTTAGTCAACCGAATGTTACAACTTACAACGCAAAGTAATACCACTTTGATATACTAGTCAGATACTTAACTTTTCTGTATTTTACAATCCGATACCGAATATTCTTAAAATTTAGCTTTGATTACTAAAATTTCCTGTATGTGGACTTTTCGTATGCTTGGATCAGTTAAGTTAATTACTACTAGTAAATTAATCAAACCGAAAGGAGACGGGCATAAAATGAGCTTTACCTGTGTAGTAAATCCTTCATTTCAATCCAAAATATTATTATTCGCTTAACATATTTACATCAGGACTTTTTCGTTTTTTTTTATCACGTACGTTTTCTTGATATTTTGTTAGCTTACATGTTCAACGAACTTCACAGTAACTTCCACTAAAAATCACAAGTCTTCAGAAACTCTCACCGCTTTTGCAACTTTGGAGCTGAGGTCGCCTACAATTTTTTTTTTCCGTCTGAATATTTTTATATAAAAAAGGACAAAACCCATTCGAATTACAACAAAAGTCCATTACATCCAGCCCAAACCAGAAAAAAATTACAAACTGGGCTAAAGTCCATCCCCACAGCTTACGGATACGAAACCCTAATTTACGCGGCTCACCGACATCAACGACGCCGCACCACCCTCAGCTCGAACCTGTGCTGCCTTCACCGCTTGGGAAACCATCCATCGGAGAGCATCAGTGGATCTCATCCGAATCCCAAACCGACAAGACAAACACACACCAACCACAATCTACGAGGTTACCTGATTAAACCGGCTACAATCGATCCTTCGCCACCGTCATCCGATGCGGTTTCAGGAGAAAGATCAAGGGTCGGCGAAGCTTTGAAACACGATCTCATAGAAAAAGACAACCGGAGAAACTAGAAGACACTAAAAAAATAAACCGAAGAGAGTGATACTAACAGAGCTATCACCTCCCGGAAGCAGGAGCCGGCGATGGAGGTGCTAACGAAGCCACCGTCTTTCGGAAACAAGAGCTGATGGTCGTAGAGCTAAGAAAGCCTCTATTCCCTGGAAAAAAACTGAACTCAAAGCAGACAACCACTTCGATTTACCGTCCTTCAACCTCACTGTGGAACCAGAGAAAGCAGAGATGCCGCCGAACAAAACTCCCCACGAGCGGAGCCCCTTCTGGCGCAAAACCCTAGCCTAGGACCACTAGTATATCGGGAAAGAAACTGCAGATCAAAGCCCACAGCAAGGCTACTGAACAAAAACATGGAAAAAAGGCCACCGACACCGGCACGCGCGCGTATGCGCCACCAGACGTCAGAGCCACCAATGTTCTCTCTTGGGGATTTTTCGTTTATTGGCATCGATACGGTGCCATATATTAGATAAAAACTTTTCATTTATCGAAAGATCCACTCTAACTATTTACTACCAAAAAGGAAATTAAGACTGAAATTTTATCAACCTCCATTTGTTTCCTTGTTTTATTGAAAAATAAATACATACGGTTGCGATTTAGAGATGACTAGTTTCTCCGTTATCAGTGATAACTTATCACCCACAAACGCAACTTTTGCAGTTGTTAACGTTTTGAAATAATCAAAAAAAATACTACAAATCGCTTCAAACCATTTTGAACCTCTTAAAATCAAAAACTGGTTCCAACTACCGTTTGCGGTTGCAGGAAGGTAAGTTTTTTTCTTTTAAAAATTAAAAAATAAAACTAAAAATATTCAATAAAATTTTTAAATTGAAATAATAAAACCTGTAAAATGTATACATATTATATTTAAATTTATATTATAACAATTTAAAACAAAAATATTTTCTATAATTTTTTTTAAAAAATAATAGCATGATTTTATAAATATAATTTTTATATTTTTTATAATACTAAAATTTTTAATACTTTATAGTTACATAAAATGTAAATATAAAATTTTATAATCTAATAGTTGCGTTTGGTAGTTTACCAATCATAAGAGTTCCACAAACACATCAATTTCTAAAAGATGTACCAACCGTACAAATCTTTAGAAAACGCTTAAAACCACAACCACTTGCATCCGCAAACTCCCGCAACCACATTTGTAACCGCTGAGGTTACACCAGTCAGATCCATAGATACGAACTGATGATCATCATTCTAATGGACGTAAGATAAGGCATGTTTCCAAAGAAAATAAGAGCATAATTTCACTTAGTTACCCGGCACGTAATAACTGAACACTGAAATTGGTTGACAATCCTTAGTTCCTTACTAAGAAATAAAATCTCTCTTATCGCTTCATGTTCTTATGAGCAGTCACCCAAAATCATAAGGTTTTGTATAAGCTCTGTTCTTTTTTTTTGGTATAGCATGAGGTTTGGTTATAAACCGAATATAAATGAAAGAGTGAGATTACCCCCAGGATGGCTACTTAATTCAACTGGACCGGTTACTGTGTAACCAAAATTAGTTAATCAAAATTTATGAATTGGGTTACCAGAAGGTCTTTAAAGAAACAAACAATAAGACTTAGGGTGACAACAGAGCCATCAACTACTGTGCACCAAAGTCAAGTTAAGAAAATTCAATGAAGATTTTTCAGTTTTGTACAGCACAAAGAGACTGAAAAAAACAAAGTTGAAAATATATATTTATTTTTTTTCAGACAAAGTTGAAAATCCTTGTCTGAAAAATTATTATCTTTCAAGACTTGAGGTTTTCATTTTAAGACATTCAAACACAAATTATAGGAAAGAACAAACAAAATGGTGAACTTATTAGTAGTAGTCTTCTTGTTTGTGCTCAGAAGCTCTGTCTACGCAAATACTTGCCTTAACAGATCAGGTTTCTTCTCACCGAATGGAGCTTACGACATAAACCGCCAACTGATGCTCTCATCCCTTCCTACTTACGTCACAGCTAATGATGGCTTCTATAACACGTCGAGGGGGCAAGACACGAACAGAGTATACGGTTTAGGGATGTGTGTCCCAGGTACTGAAGCGCAATCTTGTTCTGATTGTATCATGGCTGCCTCTAATGGGTTGGTGCAGAATTGTACTACTCAGATAGAAGGTATAGACTGGAGGATGGACAGGACACTCTGTCTTGTTCGTTACTCGAACCGGTCGTTTTACGGGTCGCTGGGCATAGAGATTCTGCGGAGTGAGAACTATACAAGAGATGTTCAGGCCAACATGACGGATCTAGAGACTACATGGGAGGCTTTGATGACTGGTTTGATAGATCAAGCTTCCTCTTTATACTACGCAGCTGGAAGCAGAAACCTTGAGTCGTCTATCTCTCAAGTTTATGGCGTTGTGCAGTGCAGTAAAGATGTATCTCTTGAAAACTGCACTCAATGTCTGCAACAAAACGTGTTTGAGTATAGGTCTTGTTGCCGTGGGAGACAAGGAGGCATTATTTCTAGGCCGAGCTGTTTCACTCGGTGGGAGGTTTATCCGTTCTTGGACCTTTTCGATAATATTGCTCTTAAGAAAGGTAAGATCATGTTTTGTACTCTTAGTTGTTGTTTTTTCTTTTTTACTAAAAATAAATGTTTTTTAGACAAAAGAACAATCTTAGTTGTTGTTGTTAAATCAAATGATTATATACATATCTAACTTTATTTGAGGGTTTTTGCTTTCGTGTTTTGGTGCCAAAATTGCTCCTTCATTGGCGGTTTTGGCTGATGCAGATGGTAAAAAGATTTCTACGGGAACTATTGTGGCGATTGTCGTTGTTTCCGTTGTATTGCTTGCTCTAGGATTTGCTCTTTGGGATAGGAGAGAAGCATTCAAAGCATTTACAACCGATAGTGAGTTTCCTCCTTATGTTTTGGTACGAAGATAATTTCAAAACATAAGTTCAAAATGCTTGAAATTATTTTGGAAGACTTATAATGGTAGAGGACTACGGATTCGAGAGAGAACTTTATTAAGTATAACGCCATGTATACATTTGTTCTGCAGCTGGGTATGATATTACAACTTCAGGTTCACTTCAATTCGAGTTTAAAGCAATTGAAGCTGCCACAAGTAACTTTCATAATACGAACAAGCTTGGTCATGGTGGATTTGGTGAAGTTTACAAGGTATAGTGTTTGTCTCAAGTATTTGACTACTATGTGTTAGAAACTTGACGAGAAAGCAAATATATATAGTCTGATAAATTATGTGACGTGCAGGGAACGTTACCGAATGGAACAGAGATTGCTGTGAAAAGACTATCTAAAACCTCAGGACAAGGTGAAAGAGAATTCAAGAACGAGGTGCTTCTTGTAGCTAAACTTCAACATAGAAATCTTGTTAGGCTTCTTGGGTTTTGTGTCCAAGGAGAGGAGAAGATATTAGTCTACGAGTTTTTGCCCAACAAGAGTCTTAACTACTTCCTCTTTGGTGGTAAGAGAAACAAACATATGATAGGGTTTAATTATCTGATACCTCAGTTCTTGATCTCATAAGCTAATGGGTCGATGTCTGAGATGTGCAGACTCCACAAAGAGGAGCCAATTGGATTGGACAAGACGATACAAGATCATTGGAGGGATAACTCGAGGGATTTTGTATCTTCATCAAGATTCGCGGCTGACAATCATACACCGTGATCTCAAAGCCAGCAATATTCTCTTAGATACAGATATGAACCCAAAAATATCGGATTTTGGTATGGCTAGGAATTTCAAAATGGACCAAACGGAAGATAACACAAGAAGAGTAGTTGGAACATTGTAAGTGAATGTCTTCTTTTAGTTATGATATGCATTCTCTATTGCTGTTGATAAAACATAAGTTATAAACTATGTATTTTGCAGCGGTTACATGTCACCCGAATATGTAGCGAATGGGCAGTTCTCAACGAAGTCAGATGTGTATAGTTTTGGAGTATTGATTCTGGAGATTATTGGTGGCAAAAAGAATAGTAGCTTCCACGAGATAGATGGTTCAACAGGCAACTTGGTTTCATATGTTAGTAAATTTCCACACTATCTCGCAATTTGCTACCTCATTTATAGTAATGATTATTGTTCTGAACACTAGTTTCTTGGAAAACGAATTAACAGGTATGGAGGCTTTGGAACGATGATTCATTGTTGGAACTCGTAGATCCGGTCATAGGAGATAACTTTGATAAGTATGAAGTCATCAGATGCATCCATATTGGGTTATTATGTGTTCAAGAAAATCCAACAGATCGTCCAAGCATGTTCATGATAGTTCAGATGCTCACTAATACTTCAATTACACTGCCTGTGCCCCAACCTCCTGGATTTTTCTTCAGAGTCAGATCAGAGAATATCCCATTAGCTGAGAGGTTTCAGCCTGGTCCGTCCACTAGCATGCTCATTGCTTCTTCTGTAAATGATGTGTCGATCACGTGTGTTAGTCCTCGTTGAAGGGCAGGCTAAGGTTTAATATATGCATATTCTTTCATAGCCGAGTATAATAATGAAACCTAGTGAAGTGACTTGGCTGAGAGTACACACACCTGTTTTTCAAGCACTAGCTACCATCCATTTCATAGAGACTGCTGCTCTATATGCGACTTATAATCTCGTGAACTAGGACACCAAAACTATACACATCTGATTTCATGGAGAATTGGAACCTTTCTATGTAACATGTATGTATAAACAAAATGATTCCAGCAATCATCTTATTGTTTGAAGCATGGTCTTCCACCACTTCCATCTTAATATTTTATGTGTGAATAACTTACATTTCCACAAACTCCAGCAATTTATGGTTTTTCTGGTTGAGTGATATATATGTTGCCACAAACTCCAGTTCCAGCTCATTCACTACAAGAAAACAGGCCAATACCGAGGGCCAATATCGTCGGAATGTCCTCGGAATAACGGTATTCCGACGACATACCGAGCATATTTTCCCTCGGAATAAAGTCCTCGGTATTTAGCAAGTCCTCGGAATTTCCTCGGAAATTTCCGAGGAAATTCCGAGGAACAACAATTCCGAGGACATACCGAGTACGACCTTTCGTCGGACGGGTCGTCGGAAAATACTGAGGACGCTTCCGTCGGTATATACCGAGGACTTTCAGATGAAACATATCATCGGATTACGGATTAGAAACCGAGAAACATTCCGAGGAAACTGTCCCTCGGAATATTCCGAGGAAACTGTCCCTCGGAATATTCCGAGGACTCATTTCGTCGGAAACGTCCCTCGGAATATTCCGAGGGACAGTTTCCTCGGAATATTCCGAGGGACAGTTTCCTCGGAATTTTGGAAAAAATTAATTTTTTTAAAAAAAAATGAAAATTAGAAATTTAAAATCGAAAATATAAAATTAAAAAATTAAATTTCGAAAATAGAAAATTAAAATTCTAAAATTTAATTTCGAAAATATAAAATTCAAATTCAAATTCAAATTAGTACAAATAAAAAAACATTTGAAAGTTGTAAGAAAAAAAAACTACTGGTTGGGGTTTGGGTTTTGGGTGTTCGGGTTCTGCAGAGTCGGGAAGGTCACGTTCGGGTGCAACGTCCTCATCATCTCCATCATCTGCTCGTTCAGCTTCTTCTGTGCCTTGAAGTCCGCTTGTTGAGCCTCGAACCTCTCTTGTTGAGTCGCCATTTTGTTCTCCAACGCATATATGCGAGTATCCTTGTCTTGCAGCTGACCAAGGAGTACTTCGGTATCAACAAAGGGCGGTGGTGCGGCTGAAGATGCAACTGACTGGGCCCGACAAGATAAACCGAACAAACGTCCCTTCTTCTTTGGAACCGTCTGAAATAGAATATTGACAAAGTTAAACAATAGCTTGACAAAGTTAAACAATAGCTAAGATGCATGAAATGAAATTTTTTTAAAAAAAAACTTACCGATTGAACGATTTCGTTGATCCGAGCCTGAGGCAAATGGGTACCCGTCGAATCGTCGTCGTCGGTGGGAAGCTGAGACGCTGCTTCTTCCAGCTGAGTGCTGATGAGGTTGACCACATCTCTCGCAAGACCATCATCAATCTCGCCGGTCTTCTTGTTGGTATACGCCCTCTTCATTAGGGCGAAATCATCAACCGGCTGACCCTCATTTGCTTCCACCTTGATATCAATATAAATTAAACAAAAATTAGTAATTAGAAGAAATTAATAAAAATTTGAAACTTTTAAAATTTGAAAAAAAAACGAATGAAATTACCATGCGATCCCTGAGAGTTGCTTGAGACTGAGCACCCAAGTTGTGCTTGAAGACGCCCTTCCCTTGACGCTCGCTTTTGCGGTTCGTGGAGTTGGTGGAAGAAGTAGCTTTCGTCTCATCCTTACTCCAATGAACACAGAAATCCGCCCAGACCGTCATGTTCATCGACTTTGGGACCTTTATAAAAAAAATTGTTAGATAAGTTAAAAATTTTAATAATAAATTTAAGAAATTTTTAAAATACTAAAAAAACCTTGTCTTTTTGCCACTTCTTCTTCCACTCATGCATTTGATACGAGTAGTTCGTCATGACTTTATGGACGAAGTGGTAATAGATGAACGTCGTAAGTTCGGGATTCCAGTTGAATTCTTGCTGCAAAAAATACATAATTAGTAGAAAAATTATATTAAGAATAAGAATATAAAAAAAAAAAAAAATTGAGAAATTTACCGCAAATTGTTGAAACCACAGGACTTTCTTCCAGGTAGGGAAGTCCGAGAAAGTCGGATGTCCCTCGTCCAAAGACGAGTACATCATACCGTTGAGCCATGTGCTGATCCCGTTCGAGGATCGGTCGAACCATGTTTGATGCCGTCCAGATGGATACGGAGTGAGAAATGGCAGCCGCTCACGACCCGGCTGTCGAACATACTCCGCAACCCTCACCAGTTCCGGAGGACCCACACAAGTCGGAGGAATAGGGGGTGCAGCACCGGAGCCAGTAGGAGCGTCGGGAAATGGAGAGGGAGATGTTTGGAACGAGCTGCGGGGCGATTGGGAATCCTGAACGGAGACACTCCCCGAGCCACGACCACGACGCTGTCGAGGAGGCCGAGTCTGATCATCGTCATAAGACCTGAGAAATTTTATATATATATATATATATGAGTATAAAAAATTAATAAATTGTTTAAAAAAATAGAAATAAGTTTGAAAAATTTTTTTAAAAAAAGTTTAAATATATTTAAAAAAGTTTTAATATAAGAAAAATAGTTTTAATACATTTAAAATTAAGAAAAAATTATAATTTATTAGATTACATGATTTATGTATATATATATATATATATATATATATATGAGTATAAAAAATTAATAAATTGTTTAAAAAAATAGAAATAAGTTTGAAAAAAATTTAAAAAAAAGTTTTAATATATTTAAAAAAGTTTTAATATATTTAAAAAAGTTTTAATATAAGAAAAATAGTTTTAATATATTTAAAATTAAGAAAAATTTATAATTTATTAGATTACATGATTTATATATATGAGTATAAAAAATTAATAAATTGTTTAAAAAACTAGAAATAAGTTTGAAAAAAGTTAAAAAAAAAGTTTTAATATATTTAAAAAAAGTTTTAATATATTTAAAACAGTTTTAATATAAGAAAAATAGTTTTAATATATTTAAAATTAAGAAAAATTTATAATTTATTAGATTACATGATTTATATATATATATATATATATGAGTATAAAAAATTAATAAATTGCTTTAAAAAATAGAAATAAGTTTTAAAAAAAAATTAAAAAAATTTTAAAAACGTTTTATTATTACTGGAAACTTAAAAAACGTTTTTAAAATTAGAAAATTGTTTTTAAAAAATCAAAAAACGTTTTAAAAATAGAAAAAAACGTTTAGAATTTTAACCAAAAAAAAAAAACCATTCCAAATCAATGAAAAACAACAATCAAACCCACAATCCTAACTTAAACTACTCATGCAATCCTAAACTATCATCTAACACCCTAAAATCCGAAATTCTAATCTAATCATTCCTAATCAATCACAATTTTCGAACAAAAGAGAGAGATATAGAGTTGTTACATGATTTGGGAGAGATTTGGCAAAGAAAAAGAGCCCACAAACGGTGGGAAACGCCGGAAATCGTCGATGGAGATTGAGGAGCCGCGTAGAGGAAGAGAGGAGAGGAAGAGAGAAATGGGGAAGAAGAAGATCGATTTACCCTAATTTATGAGGGGTCCGACGGACATTTTCCGTTGGAATTCCCTCGGTATATTTTAAAAGGTCCTCGGAATTCCCTCGGTATGGGTATATTCGATATTTCACGAAATGTTTGGCGGTTAGGGGTTTCCCGGGTAAATAAAAAAATTCTGAGGACAAGTAGTTCCTCGGAATTTCCTCGGAAAATACCGAGGAAATTCCGAGGAAACAAGTATTTGGGGTTTCAAATTCCAATTTTTTTTTCCGATTTTCATTTCTTATTCAAATTTAATGCATACCATTGAGGATTCTTTGTATAGATGAACATAAACCATAAAAAAACAAAATATCAGAAATGATTGTAAGTATCTCGTTTAAAGTTTGTTAAAGTGTATAAGTGTTTATCTTATGCTGTGTGGTTTTCGTTCAAGCAATCGTAAAAAGTGTTTGTTATTGTGTAAAACACCTAAGTATGACTTCATAATATGGTTAAGACACTTAATGAAGGCTATATACGTGTTATTCAATCCGTAAAACGTTGTTTACGTTTCCCTAAACCCAGTTCCTCGGTATTTCCTCGGAAAATACCGAGGAAATACCGAAGAAACTATTGAAAATTATTGCCTTCCTCGGTATTTCCTCGGTATTTTCCGAGAAAATACAGAATTTCCTCGGTATTTCCTCGGAAAATACCGAGGAAATACCGAGGAACAACACAAAATAATCAAATCCCTAAATCTAGAGGTAAATACCGAGGAAACCCTAGTGGCCCTCGGAATTTCCTCGGTTTTTCAAAATTAAAAAAAAAAAAAAAAAAAAACTACTCTGATTCCGAGCCATCATCACCAGATGAATCGGAATCTGGATCTTGGTGAAACTCTCCAATAACCGGTTCATCTTCTGCATGAACGACGGCTTCTTCTGCGAAGTCGGTCAAATCGACTACAAGAACACCTTCTGCTACATCTTCTCCTGCACTTAAGTTACCGGCTGTGATTGGTTGTAGTGGGTCTTCCAGCTCAGAACTTCCCTGAACTCGGCCTCTCGGGTTAACTCTTGTTACTGTAACCCATGGATCATCTCTGTTTCTTACCCGGGGGTACTTGATATAACAAACCTGTAACATTAAAAAAATTATTAGTAAAAATATAAATTATGATCAATCATTCTGAATAATTTACATTCACTTACCTGATCGGCCTGAGAAGCAAGGATGAAAGGATCATAATATTGCAGCTTCCGCCTCGAATGTACTGATGTAACACCAAATGCATCTGTTGTCACACCTCGATCTGGAGTGTTGTCGTGCCAATCACAATAGAAAACAGTACATCGCAATCCAAGCATGCCCAAATACTTGATTTCCATAATCTCTTGTATGTGTCCGTAGTATACATCATCTCCTGATGCAGAACAAACACCAGCATCATAGGTCGTACGGGAACGTCTCCTTTTTTTCAGTTGTGAATGAATATCCTCGAGTACAAAATCTCGGATATGACTTCACAACACATATTGGGCCAACCACCATATCGCGTATCCAATCGTCAAATATTTCACCTCTGGCCAAACCAGCAGGCACATGTGTAATAGCACATATGAATTAGTATAAAAATGTGAAAAATTAAATTTTATGAAGTTTAAAGCACTCACTAAGTAAACATCCATCCAGCAAATTCTCTCTGCTTCATTTCTTCAAGTTCCGTCTCTGTGGCGTATATATGTTCGAACCGCTTTTCTGCCATGAAAATCCTGTACATATGATAACAATAATATAATTAATTAAAATTTAAATGTCTATTTGTTAAAAAAAAATTATTTTTAACATAATAAACTTACCTCTCATATGGAAGAACATCTTCGCAGTTGGTGAGCAAATATGTTTGCAAATGACTACGCTCCTGGTCAGTAAGTCGACGGTCCTTTGGTTTTCCGCTAAGTTGTCCAACATCTGCGAAAATGTCTGGAACCTTAACATGATATGTTGCCCGTTCGCCTCTATCATCATGCCGAGCAGGTCTTCTGTTTTTGGTATGAACTTCTGCTGGAAAGTAGTACTCGGCAAAGTTTGAAATCTCTTCATTGATCATCTGTGCGACTATAGAACCTTCCACCCTACTAAAATTTTTCACCATCTTCTTCAAATGGAACATATACCGTTCATACAGATACATCCATCTATACTGCACAGGACCACCAAGTTCCAATTCTCTTGCCAGGTGAATAACAAGATGCTCCATAACATCAAAAAATGAGGGAGGAAATATCTTCTCAAGGTTGCACTGAATCACGGCTATGTTAGTTTTCAAATTTGTAATACCTTCAAGAGTCACTGATCTGCTGCATAAATCGCGGAAGAAAGCACTTATCCCTGTAACTGCTTCATGAACTTTTCGTGGTAATAGTTCTTTGAAGGCAAACGGAAGGAGGCGCTGCATCATCACATGGCAATCGTGATTTTTCAAGCCAATAAACTTTCCTTCCTTTCTGTCGATACAATTACGCAAATTAGATGCGTAACCATCCGGAAACTCCACATCGTTTGAAATCCAATCAAAGAAAGCATCTTTTCCCTCTCCATCCAATCGGTATATGGGAAAAGGAGCCCTACCATTCTCATCAACATGAAGTTCTGCACGAGCACATATATCGACTAAATCCAGTCTTGACTTCAAATTATCCTTTGTTTTACCTTTAACGTTAAGGATCGTGTTCATGAGATTGTCAAAAAAGTTCTTCTCAATATGCATGACATCTAAATTATGCCTTAGCAGATGATGCTCCCAGTATGGCAAATCAAATAAAATACTTTTTTTGTGCCAGTTATGTAGATCTCCAACAGCATCTACCGGAAAATGCTCATGTCCACCAACGTCTGGGGTCCTTTCTGCACCATAATCTCTTAGTTGTGTCTTCAAACCTTCTCCACTAACTTCCTCAGGTGGACCATCAAACACCTGTTTGTTCTTCCTAAACAAATTCTTACTCTGACGGTATGGATGATCATGTGGTAGGAATCGTCTGTGACAGTCAAACCAACACGTTTTTCTTCCGTTCTTTAGTTGGAAAGCATCTGTGTCATCTTGACAATATGGACATGATAGCCTCCCATGCGTTGTCCATCCAGATAACATACCATATGCTGGAAAATCACTTATTGTCCACATTAGTACTGTCCGCATTTGAAAGTTTTCTTTACACGAAATATCGTATGTTTCAACACCGTGAGCCCATAGTTGTTGCAACTCATATATTAGTGGCTGAAGAAACACATCAAGTGATCTCTTAGGATGCTCTGGCCCGGGAACGAGAATGGAGAGAAACAAAAACTCTCGTCGCAAGCACAAGTTTTGGGGTAAGTTATATGGTGTAACAATGACTGGCCATAGAGAATATTGTCTTCCACTCTTCCCATACGGGCTGAAACCATCAGTACATAATCCAAGGTAGACATTTCTTCTCTCATATGCAAAGTCGGGATACAATGATTGGAAATGCTTCCACGCTTTTGCATCTGAAGGATGTCTAATCTCACCATCTGTTGAGTGCTCTGCATGCCATCTCATTCGTTGCGCTGTGCGTTCCGAAAGATACAACCTCTGCAACCTTTCCTTCAAAGGCAAATACCACATCCTCTTATATGGCACTGGAACTCTTCCACTCGTATCTTTGTAACGACGCTTCCCACAAAATTTGCATGTAATCCGCTGCTCATCCGCCCTCCAATAAATCATGCAGTTATCGCTGCATACATCTATTACTTCATACGGTAAACTAACACCGGATACGAGTTTCTGCACCTCGTAGTATGAACCTGGAGCTACATTATCCTCAGGTAGAATACCTTTTACAAAATCAGCTATCGCATCCACACAGACTTCAGCCAAGTTATAATCGGTCTTAATGCCCATCAGTCTTGTAGCAGATGATAAAGCTGAATGACCATCTCTGCAACCTTCATACAAAGGTTGCTTTCCAGCATCCAACATATCATAAAATCTCCTAGCTTCTGCATTGGGTAAATCTTCCCCTCTAAAATGATCATTTACCATCTGCTCAGTACCTACACCATAATCTAAATCCGTTCTAATTGGTTTTTCTAATCTAACCGCCGGCTGAGGTTCGCTAGTACTACCAAGTTCATAACCAGTTTCCCCATGATGATACCAAATTTTGTAACTTCGTGTAAACCCATTCAAAAATAAATGAGTCCAAACATCCCACTCTTTAATAACTTTTCTATTTTTACAATTAGAGCAAGGACATCTTAACTTACCTGTTTCTGCTTCCGGTTGTCGGCGATATAACGCCATGAATTCGGTTAAACCTTGTTGGTATTCTTCCGTAAGCAATCTCGTCTCCGGATCCAAATGAGGTCGATCGATCCAAGAACGAAAATAATTTGAAGAAGACATTTTTTTGATCTAAAATTCGTGATACTAGGAGAGAAGAAGAAGAAATGGGGTGAATGAAGAGGAGGAGGGATGGCTGTATTTATAGAAGAATTCCTACCGACATACTGACGGAATTCCGAGGAAATTCCGAGGAAAGTTCATTTATCCTCGGTATTTCCTCGGAATTTTTGAAATCACACAACGGCTCTCCCAACGGCTCTCTAACGGCTACAAAATGTCCTCGGAATTGATGAAATATCCGTCGGTTTTTTCCCACGGACACCACTTCCTCGGAATGTCCTCGGAAATTTCCGAGGAAATGGTGTTTCCTCGGAATTTCCTCAGAAATTTCCGAGGACATTCCGAGGAAACCCAGAAATCGGGTTTCCTCGCAATGTCCTCGGTTGTTCCTCAGAAAATTCCGAGGACAATCATTTGCCCTCGGAATTCTCTCGGAATGTCGCTGTTTTCTTGTAGTGATTGTACAAAGCTCACCAGCAGTAACTGTGATTTTAGAGAATATAGATTGGTATTGAGAGATTATAAGAGATTAAGAGAGATTCAAAGAGATTAGAAAGATTGAGTATGAGATTTAATGGAGAATCATGATGAACAAAGGAGAGAATAAGAGGCTAGAATCCTTGTCTTTAGTTAATGAGAGGGATTACAATATATATAGGTAGAGACATTAGGGTTTTCAAAGTCAAAGAGTAGTGTAAGCCAGCTCATGACAGGCTGTCAACCTTGCTCTCCTTCTTCTTCAAGTCTGGTGCTCTTTCTTCCTCAAGTTTGGTGCTCTACTCAAGTCTGGTGCCTAACACCTCAAGTCTGGCGCCTAACATCTCAAGTCTGGCGCCTAACATCTCAAGTCTGGTGCCTAACTTCTCAAGTCATCACATCATCTCAACACTCCCCCTCAAGCTTGACCATGTGAAACAAGTCAAGCTTGGAAAGTCATGATATCTTCCTCATTAAAAACCTCACCAAAGAAAACCCATTAGGACAAAACCTTGATGAGGGAAAAAGAGTAAAGACCTCATGACTAAGGGGATCAGTTCCAGCTAGGAGTGAGATTAATAAGTCCAAGTCGAATGTGTATGGACTCCATTGTCTTCTGCCTAGCTGCCTTGGTGAATACATCAGCCAACTGGTCATCACTCCTCGTGTAACATGGCAAGATCACTCCCAATACTATCATTTGCCTCACCTTATGACAGTCCACCTCAATGTGCTTTGTCCTCTCATGAAACACAGAGTTTGTAGCAATGTGTATAGCTGCCTGGTTATCACAATGCATTGTCATTGGTGTAGCTTGCTCAATCTCCAAATGCTTTAAGATCCCTTTGATCCACACAAGCTTATTAGTAAGCTTGAGCATAGCTCTATACTCTGCCTCCGCACTAGAACATGAGACTACTTTCTATTTCTTGCTCTTCCATGTCACCAAGTTACCTCCAATGAATGTACAATAGCCAGTTGTAGACTTTCTATCAGCTCTATCTCCAGCCCAATCTGCATCACAGTAGCCTGCCACTTCAGTGCTTGCATTGCTCCCCATCCATACACCAAGACCACTTGAACCATTCAAGTAATGAAGAACTCTTTCCACCATGCGCCAATGATGTTCCTTTGGTGCTTGCATGTGCTGACTCACTTGATTCACAGCAAAGCATATGTATGGCCTTGTGATAGTCAAGTAAATCAGCTTCCCTACCATCTTTCTATACAACTTTGGATCATGGAAAGCCTTGCATCCTTCTATCTCCCCCTCACGTGGAACCTTGTATCCATCCTCCATGGGTATTTTGGCTGTCTTGCTTCCATCAACACCTGCATCTTTCAAAAGATCAAGTGTATATTTCCTTTGAGAAATGAACAAACCTTCCTTGGATCTACACAACTCAATTCCAAGAAAGTATTTCATTTCTCCCAAGTCTTTAATCTCAAACATAAATTTTAAGAAATCTTTGGTTGCTTTGATACCATCTTTATCACTTCCAGTGATGATGATATCATCCACATACACAAGGATAACAATGATACCTGAGCTTGTAGTGAGAGTGAAGAGGGTATGATCCAGCTCACACTTTCTAAAACCTCTTCCATTCAATGTAGTGCTTAGCTTGTGATACCAAGCTCTAGGAGATTGTTTTAGACCATAGATTGCTTTCTTGAGTCTCAAAACATTTCCTTTCTTCACCAAATGCTCAAGACCAGGAGGAGGAAGCATGTAGACCTCATCTTCTAGCTCACCTTGAAGAAATGCATTTTTCACATCCATTTGCCATAGCTCCCATTCAAGATTCACAGCAAGTGATAACACAATTCTGATTGTATGAAGCTTGGCAACAGGTGCAAAGGTATCCACATAATCCTCTCCCCAAGTTTGAGTGAATCCTCTAGCCACCAATCTGGTCTTGCGCCTATCTATCTTTCCATTTGGAAGGTATTTGATGGTAAAGATCCATCTACTCGTGACTGCTTTCTTTCCTTTAGGTAGCTCACTTTCATACCAGGTATCATTCTTTATCATAGCATCAGCTTCAGCAGCCACAGAATCTCTCCATTCTTGCACCAACATAGCTTCCTCATAACTTCTTGGTACATAGCTTTGGTCTAGACCGATCATGAAGCACTGATGCTCTTCTGGAAACTCAGCAAAGGAACACACAACCTGGGTAGGATGCTTCACAGTCTGGGCATTGTAGTACACTTTCGTGTTTACCCAGTTGGAAGGATACCTTTGCCTTGTGCTCCTTCTTAAGACTGGCGCTAGAACCTCTTGAACTGGTTCTGGTTGCACCTCCTCTTGTTCTTCTTCTTCCCCTTGAGTCTGACCTTCTCTTTCAGGTTCATGACTCTCAGATTCATGACTCTCTTCTCCTACTCCATCTTGATCATGCACACCTGATCCTTGATCTCTTTGACCTTCAGCTTCAGGTTCAGGTTCATTACCCCCCTCATGATCAAGATGAGTTGGTTCTTCAGCTCCATATGTAGGTGTAGGATCCGGGGACATGTTGAGACTAAGTCCCTCCATTACTCTCCTTAAACTAGTAGCTCTATCAGATGGTCTAGCCAAATCTTTAAGCTCTGCCCAATTTTTCTCTTCATAGTACCCTTTCTTTTCTATAAACTTGACATCTCTTGATACAAGCACTCTTCTTGCATCTGGATCAAAGCACTTGTAGCCCTTTTGTTCACTAGAATATCCAATGAAGATAGCTTTAGTACTTCCTGCTTCAAGCTTGTTTCTCATCTCCGTTGGCACCATAACATAGCACATGCAACCAAACACTCTTAAGTGATCTAGGATAGGTTTAACCTTGTTGAGAACCTCAAATGGTGACTGATCTTTGAGAATCTTGGTTGGTGTCATATTTATTAGATAGCAAGCTGCCAACACAGCATCACCCCAATATCTCTTTGGTACACTTGTTTGGAACATGAGAGCTCTTGCTGCCTCCATAAGATGTATGTTCTTCCTCTCTGCCACTCCATTTTGTTGAGGTGTGTAAGGACAGCTAGTTTGATGCAAAATCCCATGTCTTGCAAGGTGATCCTTGAACGCATGGCCTATGTACTCCCCACCATTATCAGACCTGAAAATCTTGATCTTGGCATTATATTGGTTAGTTACATAGTTTTGAAATTTTTTAAAAGCATCAAGCACCCTATCTTTAGTTTTAATGAGTGTTAACCAGGTGTATTTGGATTTTTCATCAATGAAAGTTACATAATATCTATATCCTTCTCTAGATAAGCAAGGTGAAGTCCAAACATCAGAATGAACTAAATCAAAGCAATTCTCATAGGTAGTAGCAGATCTTTCAAAGACAGTCTTGCAATGTTTTCCCAAAATACAAGCTTCACATTCATCATTTTTAAACATAACACCTGGTAACATTAAACGTAAAGCTCTAAGATGTGGGTGGCCAAGTCTAGCATGCCACAAAGCATCATCACTAGAGGAAGAAACATAATTAAAAGAGTAGCTAGAACTAAAAATATAATTGTCTTCAAGCAAATAAAGATCTCCCTTTGTAACTCCTTGCCCGATAAGTTTACTGCTCTCAATATCCTGAAACATGACCTTGTTAGGAGTGAAGATAGCATTGTATTGAAGATCATTAGTACATCTTTTCACAGATAAGAGATTTGAAGTAAAATCAGGCATGTAGAAAGCTCTAGAATCCTTATCAAATAATTTCAGTTTCCCAACACCTTTAATAGGAATTCTAGAACCATTTGCAATAACTACATTTCCTTGAACATGTTCAATGTCCTCAATTAATTGCTTATCACTTATCATATGATGAGATGCACCAGAATCAATAATCAGATGTTTAGTTATGTTTTGAGCAATATGAGTTCTAGGATGATCAATTCCATTTCGCAAGCTCTTAACTACTTCTAGCAACCTATCAGACACATTCTTAGTTTTATCATTAGTATAAGTGTTCTCAATCAGTTCCAGCCACCTATCAGGAGTACTAGACAATGCATGAGCACTATAAGTGTAACCAAGAGTGTTTCTGAGTTTGTTACCAGACTCCTTAAGAGCCTTGATTAGTGATTCAATATCTGATATTTTTTATGGCCTCATTGTCCAGGTTCTTTCCACCCAAGTGAGGAGATGTCATGGCTCTTCCTTCACTTTCACCCACTTGCACACTTGAACCAGCTCTGGATGGACCAGCTCCACTTGCGCCAGCAGAAAGGTGAGCCTTTGCTTCTCTATCCTTATTGAACTTTGGTGGCTTGAGGTGTGGATGTAGAATCCAACACTGGTACTTCTTGTGACCTGGCTTCTTGCAGTGATCACACTCGCCATCAAACTTCTCACCATACTTCTTGTTTCCACTCTTATACATAGCTTTATTAGCTAGTATCTCCTCCACCATGTGAGCCATTGAGAGATCTTTCTTCCCACCAAAGAGACCAATGGAACCTTCCTCCTTTTGTAGCTGCGCACACACATCCTCCATGGAGGGTAAGGTGGGTGACCTCAAAATGTGAGAGATCACATCTTTGTAAGGTGGATCCAATGTCATCATCAGCCCAAACACTTGGTCTTGCTCTCTTCTCTCAGCAAGGATCTCCGGATCATCAGTGTTGGGTCTCAAACCTTCAAGTTCATTCCACAAAGCTCTAAACTTGGCTAGATGTGTGGTGAAATCCTCACCATTTTGAACAAGGGCATTGATAGCTCCTTTCAACTCAAACACACGACTTAGGTTAGATTTGTTACCATGAGTCTTTGCAAGAACGTCCCATAGATGCTTAGGAGATGTGCTGTAGCTGTAAGCATCAAGGAGATAGATTTCAAGTGAGCCTTGAAGGATAGAGAGCACCATCAAGTCATCTTTCACCCATCTCTTGTACCCAGCTAAAGCTTGCTCCTTTTCCTTTGCATCTTCATCTTCTTTGGCCACTGGCTTCTTCCTAGCCTCATCTGTGATGTGACTTTCGAGCCCTAGCCTCCCAATGGTTGTTTTCACCAGCTTAGACCACAGCAAGTAGTTGCTTCCTCCCTTGAGAGCAACTGGAACTGTCACCACCTTGTAGTTGTTGTGGTTATCTTCCATTGCCAAGAACACCTCAAGAACACCCTAGATCTTGAAATGAGCTGAAGAACACAACTAGATCTCAATACCAAAGCCAACCTGGCTCTGATACCATGTGATTTTAGAGAATATAGATTGGTATTGAGAGATTATAAGAGATTAAGAGAGATTCAAAGAGATTAGAAAGATTGAGTATGAGATTTAATGGAGAATCATGATGAACAAATGAGAGAATAAGAGGCTAGAATCTTTGTCTTTAGTTAATGAGAGTCATTACAATATATATAGGTAGAGACATTAGGGTTTTCAAAGTCAAAGAGTAGTGTAAGCCAGCTCATGACAGGCTGTCAACCTTACTCTCCTTCTTCTTCAAGTCTGGTGCTCTTTCTTCCTCAAGTCTGGTGCTCTACTCAAGTCTGGTGCCTAACACCTCAAGTCTGGCGCCTAACATCTCAAGTCTGGCGCCTAACATCTCAAGTCTGGTGCCTAACTTCTCAAATCATCACATCATCTCAACAGTAACATATATGTTGCCCCAAAAAAATAAGAATTGGGGAAAACTATCATCAAATACACACCATGATTTACAAAGCAAGAAACACAGAGCACTTGTCTTGCAAAGGAATGAGTTTTTCTTCTCTCATCATATCATTCCAATAAAAATGGAATCTAGGGTTCTATAATTCCTCTTAAACCTACATCTATCTACTGTCTTCTTCTACTTAACATGACATCTAAATAGCACCCCCATCAAAACCCTAAGTACTATAACTAAATATTTTATTTGAGAGAAACAAAATGTTCATAGGATAATTTGAGTGATATAGTTGTCAAAGTTACTTTTACAAAAGTTGTTTAGTTATATTTTATGAACTTTTCCGTAAAACATATATTGAATTTAATTTTGCGGAAGTATTTTGTAAAACACTATATATATTTTATGAAGTTTTCCGTAAAAATTAGTTGGTATGAAAAGTTTTTGGTCAAGTCATTATGTTTTAAAAAAAGATCTCAGATAAATTTTGTTTGAACAGAAATGGTTTCGCTAAATTTTCTGTAAAAAGGTTATACGAGACCCATTTTGATATATCATCGCTAAGCCGACGTGACATATGAAGATTGATTCTCTTTACGTTTCAGACTTGTTCATTTTGACGACATATTTCATCGTGTTAAAGAAATTGTACTGTTGATATCAACGGATTTTGATCCCAACAATAATTTTCCTCTCTACATTTATTTATAAATTGTACTTTTTAAAATTCAATTAAACCAAATTGTGTTTTAATCTGTTAAATTTGATGAATCAATGGTTATTTTGGAATTATCAAAGGGACAAACATGCTCTTTTTTTCATGTTGGAAAATTTCCTGTGATTTAAATCATAAAAGCATGAACTTTTGTGTTTTCGATCGGTCAAAACTTTCTAATAAAGCTGCACAAAAACCATATGAAGATGAAATGATTTTTAACCAAAATTCTTCATTTACATCTATATATATATCTGAACACAATTAAAATCCATTTACTATGAATCCTGTAAATCAAATAAATGTTTAGATTATACAATTTTTTTTTATTAATTACGTATCTTATATAAATATTGTTCTAAAATATATGATTTACAGCAACCTTAATATCAACACTATTTATATAATTCCCTCACGTCATAGATATATAGTATACAATTTTAGTGTGTTTATGAATAACTATATTTATAGTTCCATAATGCGTTTAAGCACCAAAATAAATTAAAACTCTTTTTTTGTATATGCAATGTATAACACAATATCATGCTTCTTTTCATGTCTATATGTTTTCGTTATTATTACGACTGCACCATACTTGTTTCGCAGTTGTCCCGCATGTTACTATTTGGAGCTTAAATATGAATGGCGACACCTTTCCGGTGTGTATTTGAGATGATGGGACTGGAAAACAGTTCGGGTTAGGATCGGGTATTTCGGATTTTCGGGTATTTCGGTATAGAGAATATTCATTCGGGTATTTCTATATTTTTGGTCGGGTTCAGATATTTTTGATTCGGATTCGATTATTTCGGATCGGGTTTCAGATATTAAGATTTTGGAAAAAAATCAAATTTTCATTGTTCAAGTTTCTTGTATTTAAAAATACATCTCTAACATATTTTTTTACTTTAATTTTCAATAGATTAAATTAATAATTAATAGATTTAGAGATAAACATTAAAAATAAAAAAGACATTAATTTGATTCTTGTTTTAGAATTTTAGATACAATTTTTGCTAATGCACAAAACAAAAAGCTTGACATGTTTTTCAAATGAATATCAATTCATAATTATATGTATATCATCTGATCTTAAACTATATATAACGTTAATCAAAATATTTTGAATAAAATAAGAGCAGTAAACTAGAAATATAAGGTAATATACATATGTTCGGTTATCTTCGAATATCCATTCGGGTTCGGATATTACCCGTTCGGGTTCGGATATCCAATCTCTCCTAAATCAATATCCATTCGGATATTTTGCTATATTGTTTAGGATTTTGGTTCGATTTTTTGGATCGGGTTTCTAGTGCCACTTCGGATATCGAATAAAGTGGCCATCCTACATGTCACCAATCAACACAAAGAATAACCCAAAAGCGTTTTTTTTCTGAAAATACCGCATTTGTCAACACTTTTTTTGTTTGTTCGTGTTTTACAAATAACGGACTTGAATTATCATGGCATGCATTTACTAGCGGTCCAGCCAATAACACAGTAGATGACTTTTACTTTATGTAATTTTATTGATTTAAATATGTTATGCTATTGTATTGCAATATATAAGTAACGACTCTCACTTCTTTTTTTTTGGTTTTGTATTCTTTTTTTAATATTTAAATCATGACAATAAATTTATTTTACAATTTAAATATTCTCAATATATTTCATTTAAGAAGACATAGTTTTGAGACAATAGAAGATAACGTTTTGAATATGTTATGAGATAATCAAATCATTAAATAGAGTATTGTTTTTTGTTATTTGTATTTATCACTTTATTTATATTTTTAATTTGAATTTTTATTTCAAAATAATTTAGTACTTAATTTATACTAAAAATATAATTATTTTTTATTTCAAATTAATTCTAATGTTTAAATTATATAAAAATAAAAGTATTATGACATTATATCCAACTTTAATATTTAGTTTTTCTGTGAGTAAATTATATGGGTTTAAACATTTTTACTCAAAAGAACTAACGATTAAAGTTGCATATAATATTTATCATTTAAAGAATGACTCAAACTACAAAAAAATATTTAAAATTTTTATATGTTTCAGATTACTATTGTCTCAATTTCATTATAAGTGTTATTTTGACATATTTTACGCATATTAAAAAATTGAAACAATATACTAATATACCTTTATTTAATGCATAATTATTTAAATAAAATAGTTTAAATCAATGTCTATTGATTAGTTAAAAGAATAATAAAGATATTATGTACGAAAAGTTGCATCAAAACTTGGATTTTCCAAATTTTAGTTATAAAAAAGCTATAATTTTTTTAATCAAATCGCATTAATTTTTTCATTGTATTTTATTTAATAACTGCAGTTTAAATGTTTAATTCATAGGAATTTTGGTATTTAAATTTCAAAACCAAAATTACACCAATGACATTAAATAGAAAATGTCGACTTTTCATTATATTGATTGTATTGATATATAACATTTTATATTTTGGTTTTTGAACACTTTTAATTTTTTCAATTCCACAAATAATATATTTTCAACAATTAACACAATTCCACACCTCTGATTTTATCAAAACCGCACTTATTCCACAAACCGTACGAACCACATTTTAATTTCACACCGTTTATAGTAACAAATTCGCAGTCACCATTCAACCCTTTAATAAAATGAAGGAAAGTTGAATTAAATCAACTTTTGTGTTTTGTACTTTCCGTTTCTGATTGGTCGAAACTTTCCAATAAAGCTGCAGACGAAAATCAAACCTCGGAAAAGTCAATTGGTTCACGATTAAAACCGGGAAAAGAAACCCGGTTAGCATAATTAAACCCCAACAACTAACTAAACCGGTCAACGTGTCCCGGCACTCGCGCGTGAAAGCAAAACGTGGTCACAGACATAAGCGCGTGGGAGTAGATATGGCGATTCCAATTCCCAATCAAATCGGGAAAACGAAAAAGAAGAAGTTCCCTCTGATATTGGATTGGTAGAGAGAGGCATACGAATCTCCCCCCAATCGTGATTCTCGGCTCCATTCATCAATCTCTCCCTTCTCTCTCTCCGACGCTCCTCGTCGGAAAAACTAGGGATTCAACTTTATATCCTCCAGATCGGAAGAAGAGACTTTGATTCGAATTCGCGATAATGAAGCACAAGAGCCAGCAGCAGAAGAGGAAGAAGAAGAGGTCCTCCTCCGCCGCACCTTCCGGTGGCGTAGCGGCGTCGGACGGGAACAAAAAAGACGTGGAGGAAGACAGGCACCATCCGGTGGTTGAATCATCGGAAAAAGTCGAAAAGCAAAAAATCGATTCGCTGATGGAAGCCTTCTGCTCCGTCTCGGCGGAGGAAGCGGCGGCTGCTTATCGAGAAGCAGGCGGAGATCTGAACAGAGCCGCGGAGATTCTGTCGAATCTGGTGGATGACGATCCGTCGTCGGTTTCGGTCGCGAGCGGGTCGTCGGGTCAGGAGACCGGGTCTACGTCCGAGTACGGGGCTGGGTCGAGCTCGAGCTGCGGGGAGGATTTGACGAAGGAGAGGTGGTTTAAGGGAGGGAAGCAGAGTAGGGTTGTTGCTGCTACGGGGATGGTGTCTTCTGTGATTGCTAAGGATTACTTGAAGCCTAATCCTGTGAAGAAGAAGAAGGATGAGTTTGCTTTGGGTGAAAGGTCTTATGAGGTTTATGGGAAGGGGAAGAAAGCTGGGGATAGAGAGAAAGCTGAGCAGTTTCTGAGTTCGATGCTTGGTGATGATTGTGAGCTTAGCATGGCTGTTGTTAGAGATGTCCTCTGTGAGTGCTATGAGTTCTTTGATTTGGAAATAGCTGTGAAAATTGTTATGAAGAGAGACTTTTGACTATTCGAGGAAATTTACATGAAAGTCTCTTTTTTTGTGTGCAGGTCAGTGTGGATACGATGTGGACATGGTAAGTATATTATATTCAAACTTACATGGGGCAGTAGTATTGGTGCGTCTTGACAGGAAAGTATGCTGATATTGGCCCCACGGTTTAGTTTAAAGCTTGATATTGTTTTCTTCTTAGGCCTTGAATGTCTTGCTTGACATGTCTTCTTCATCCACTGATGATTCACTGAGTGGTAGATGTTCCGGCATAGGACTCAGTGATTGTGTAAGTGAATTAGTTTTCTTTTCTTATATGCTTTTTAACAGGTCTGTTTGTTATGTATTTCTACACGATAGAATAAGTTGCAATCTTTTGGTATATTTAGCAGCCGACCGAGACATCATTTGATATTGATACTTCCGAAAGTGAACCAAGTTTCTGGGGAGGCTATAGTCAAAGGTTATTGCTTCTTAGGCCTTCTTCTGGTTCACTAGTTTTGTAACTATTGGATTTTGTTGACACATTGTTACAGCATAACTAGTTCCTTGCAATACGGTGGAGGGTTCAGTTCATGAAACATTCCATGTTTAAAATTACTTCTGAGACAGCTAAAATATTCAATATAATTGCTTTTGTTCAACTTTTTTGGAAGACGTCGTAACTAAGAATATGGCTTGTTTTTGCTCATGGTAGGGATTACTCGAAAGCTCTCATGAGTTCTCCAGATCCTTTTGAAACTAGCCAAGAAAGTTCTGAGCCTTGTGATCCTCAAAAGGTGCTGGAGTCTCTGTTCAACATTCCCCAGAGTCCTAAACACGAACCAAAGGCGATGAATTGGAGAAATGTCGCAAAGAAAATGCAGTCGCTTGGCATTGATGGTTCTTCTTCTAGTGGAGAAGGGTCTCAGCCTGATACTTTAGGTATTTTCCTGTGGTTTCTTGATTTCAGTATATGCGTATCTGACTGCAAATCGCAGGCTGATCTTGCCATCAGTTTGCAGGCTCCGAGCTTCTGATGTATGCTGTTTACCCAATGAAACACTTGGCAATTTTTGTCATGGTGTCATTGGCAAAAACATCTGAGGTCTCGACAGCTTGTTTGTGTCGCAACTCCCGAATTAATCTTTCTTAATCACTAATTGCATTACCAATGAATCCACACATGTATTGCAGCGAAGGGTGATGGATATCATGAACTTAGAAAAGGTGCAACTGACCAATGGAATGTGACGAAATCCTACTATCATAGAGTTAGTTTACTTGTTTCCATATCTCTAGCACTGTTGGCTCCTTCACAAAATACTAACTAATGCGTTTCTAACTTGGTCGAAGGCTGCTGAAGCATATTCGAAAGGAGGGAGGGCTCATGCGGCTTACCTTTCTGAAAAGGTGCACCTCATGATCTCTGTTTCGTGCTATTTTGGGCAACTTTTGGAATTGAGATATAAACAATTTGTGTCGTTATTCTTATAGGGGAGGGCCGCATCTAAATTAGCTCAACGGGCAGATGAGAGGGCAAGCCAAGATATATTCGTTGCGAGGTTAGCTGTTATCAGGCATTATAGAGAAATTATGCTGATACCCTTTCGCCTTTCATTTTGTTTTGGACTAAGCCATCGTTGCATCTATATCAATGCAGAAACAAGGGCATAGAGAATGTGATAACCATTGATCTGCATGGTCAGCACGTTAAACAAGCAATGAAGCTATTGAAGATGCATCTTTTACTCGGATCATATGTCCCTTGTAAGTGTACTCGGCAAAATAAACTACTAGTTAATAAAACCTGAGATGTTTCCTTCCCTTTTAACAATTTTGAAATGAACCAGCCGTCCAGACACTACGAGTGATCACAGGATGTGGGTCTCATGGGTTTGGGAAGTCGAAGGTGAAACAATCGGTAAGTTGCTTCACCACCTTTTCACATTTAAATCCAACAGGATTTAGTCTCTAGAACAACAATATAAGCAAATACAATCAACCCCGATTGATTGCGTGCACAAAACCAAGAATCTCTAGTATTTCAGTTACAGTTTAGTGATTGTTGATGATCAGGTCACAAACCTGCTAGAAAGGGAAAGAGTTAGGTATTGTGAAGAAAACAAAGGGACATTGCTGATCAAGCTTGAGGGACGTAGTAGAGAGTTCAGTTTCTTAGACACAGAGAGTGACTCTGAGTAAGTTAAAACCAAAATTAAACTCAATGTTTTAGCTTTAGATCTTAAAACTATGTCTGTCTCTCTGTCTATATCTCATGCTAGCTCTGTGTGTTAAGTAAATGTTAAACAAAACCTCGCTTCCTTAATTCATTACTATTTCTATTTTCACGTTGAGAGTTATTTTGCTGACACAGTCAGTACGTATATTTTCTTTTAAACTTCTATTTAAGAGAAGAACGAGACAAAGCTAGGGATGTGATGAAGACTTTGTAACGGACAATATAGGTACTGTACGTAATGAATAGGTTAAAAGGTCTAAGATTAGTTGTTTAAACACAGAAGTCATCTAGCACTAAAGCTCACATCAATGGAGGAAAATCAACGAGTTGAGTTACAGAGGAAGCTCACCACTTTCCACAATCACAACTTTACTCTTACGAGTTCCACTCTGATTCCCCTTTGATCTTGTACTCCACATCCATTCCCGTCACCACCTTCCCGAATACCACACTTTGTTTGAAATGGCCGCTGATTCTGTACTTATCAGCTTGTCTGTTGTGATAAAAATCTGTGATCCACTGGTGTCTTGGGCGGCGGCGTCTGCCATTGACAGAAACCCTGTTAAAGAAAAGGAAAGCAGTTGATCAGGTTAATCAAAACCTCACTTAGGCAAAGAGCTTGTTAACACAGAATATAGAGGAAGGCCTCACCTGGACCAGTATGCTTGAGTTTAAAGTTCTCATCAGCAAAGGTCTCACAATAAATAGATTCTCCTCTCATACCATTTCCATGTGTAAAATTGCCTCCATGGAGCATAAAGGTTGGTATGATCCAATGGAAGGAGCTCCCTTTGTAATGTGGACCCTTCCCTTTAAATATGACAATATGGTTTGTGTAAGCGCTAAAGATGTCATGGCTGGAAAAAGGAGTTAATAGCATATTCAATTGGCATATTATGAAAATGAACAATATATTTTGCTTTTACCTGTGCACAAAGCTCTGAAATTATCTGCAGAAACAAAAAAAAAAGTTTCTGGAAGGAATTTCCGTTCATATAAATGCTTGCAAAAGAGAAGCAACGATACAAGAAACATGTCAAGGGGGTAAAAGGTACTTGCAGTTTTAGGGAGAGTCCTTTCAAATAGACCCATGACGATACGACCTGGACAGAAAAACATCAACCGGTCTGAGATGTTTATAGGGGAAAGCAATGGATCTCGCACCCTGCAAACTCTTCCGCATCTCTATTTCCACCTGCGCATAGCGGGCCACGTAGATATCCAATCATACTCCGCCACCTGGCTTGTCAATATACAAGTGTACAGTGCTTGATTCTTCATACTTCATAGCATAGGTTGGGCCTCAGTATAAAAGTAACGGGCGTTTTAATTATTGTACGGCCTATTAATCTATTACGCACCTGGCTTGTCAGATTGGGCTATTAAATTGTACCTGGTACTTTGATATCATAATGTTTGAGTTGGCAAAGAGTGATGCCCGGTTGGATAATAATGCTTGTATACACAGTCTTTTTTTTTCCAAAGTCTTTTCTTTATATCATTAGTCAAAAGACTCGAAACAAACACATAAGCATGTCACATTTCTCCTGTCCAGCTAAGATTATTCTGGTTTTCAAGTGGGGTATTAATAAACGTAAAATGTCAATCTCATTTACCTAAGCACGTTTCTATTCACATTAGATATTGATATTCTAAATATACTTGAATATTGTCAACTTTATCTGGCATATCTTCGCGTATATTTTCTGTAGCAAGAT